>BRDA01075571.1:12979-61000 GCA_036984385.1 Crenuchus spilurus | reverse complement strand
ATATTGACATTTGCCATCTCCACATCATTGCATTCAGTTTTTATTCACAATTTGTATAGCGTCCCAACTTTTTTGGAATCCGGTTTGTACTATAAAAATCACAGTTTGCACCTCTGCTTCCACTCCTCATGGTCTCCATTCTGACAAATAGTCTGTGTCCATCATATCCTCAGAATGTGTAAATGAGCTTCATAAAATTGATAACAGATTATTTGAATTAGTGTGTGATGTGAATCTGACACAGTAGCTCAATATTCTATGAAAAAAAGTTATAAATTAATATTAATGTATTTATTTGTCTGTTTTTAGATGAGAATACAAATTATTTGTTTGTTATATTTGACATTTGGTTAGCAACACAAAGAAGGAGAGAGGATAACAGACAGAAAGAGAGAGAGAGAGAGAGAGAGAGAGAGAGAGAGGTGGATGGACAGCAAGAAGCATGTGAGAAAGTTGGCAATTAATGTTAGAGAAGAGCACTATTAGTGATGATGTCATGACAGCGTTTGTATTTCTGTGCTCATCGCAGTTGAAGCCACAATGGTTTGGGGGAGGGGGGGATTTGATTGTGTGGAGTCTGCGGGGCTGCTGGGCTCACTGGGTGCTTAGCACCCCTAAAACTCTGTTCCTAGAATCACCCTTGTGCCTCACTATTTGGTGTGATATGGGAAATTCTTCAGCAAATGAATGCAAGTGTTGCATCATCACCAAGATGAAAGGTTCTCAAGGTGCAGGTACAAGCTAGTCCGATGGGGGTTAATGCTAATGAGATACCTTATTGTGCAGCAAGCGGACCCCAATTCTGTCTGCTGGTGTTGGTCCTTTGTATTTTCTGAGGTCCAAGGTCAACGCAAGTTCACTCAAGGCTCTGTTCTTGGTCATCTGTTATTTATTATTTACATATTGCCTATAGGTAGCATTATTCATTCTTATGGCCTCCATTTCCACTGCTATGCTGATGATATTTAGATCTATTTTAGCCTCACACTCACACTTAGTCTTTCTCTCCACCTACACTGCTGTCTTATGTACAGGAATTAACAAACTGGTTTAATGCAAAATTTCTTAAACTCATTGACAAAAAAATAATAATTTCTGGTTTTTGATTCAAAGGCTGCTACCTCAGCCTACAAAGAGTACATCATTAGTATAGATGATACCACTGTCACCTCATCTTTTACTGTTTTAAATCTGAGAGCAGGGCCAGTGCATATGCAAATCATTCCCTGTGTGTGGGGCACCACAGTTTTACAGGGGCACCATACATCTTCGGGGGCACCACACACCTCTTATGTCCAAACCCATCCCCCGGGACCAGATTTAAAAAATAGTAAGACATAAGGCCATTGATTACAAATATTCACTGTCGGGGGGGCTGCTAGTGGTTACGCATGTGGGACACCCACATGCCTAGCGCCGGTGCTGTCTGAGAATCATATTTGACCCTAGTCTCTGCTTTGTTTCACAAATTAACTCTCTCAGGTCCCTGAGTGGCTGGGACATTACTTGATTTATTCTTACCAATAGACACAAACTGGGATCTGTCTGCCAAGTACAATATAAACCAAGACAGCAAAAACCCAGAGAGGCCAAGAGAGGAGAGATGAGAAATGAACACACTGTGACTGACTGTGTCAAGTACACCAGTAATATCAAGCAGAGTCAGAGGACAGAAGTAGATCACTAAGGACACATACAAGTGCTGTCTCAGTGCTATGATGGCAGCAGAATCCTGACTGAAACACTTCTAAATGGTTATTGGTACCCAAATGGCTTTGCAATTGTGAAGCAACATTTTCTTTGCAACAAAGTTTGCTTAACAAATGTCTCTTCCAGTTGTTTGATTCATATGTGAACTCCCGCTACATGTTACATTGTCCAGGTACATAATATATCCAACACTCATTCTTCACAGTTAAATACTGATAAATGATTCAAATCAGTCCCATGACAAAGTGCCGTCAACCCATTTTTGACTGCAGTCAAGATGCAGATACCATGTCTCATGCAGATGCTATCAGACAAGCTCACCCATCATTCTCATATTTCTAAAGCAGCCTTCTCAAGACAGGGATAACACTGACAACGTTTCTTCAGTCATTCACATCAATTGCATTTGACACTCTCTCAGCATTATCTACAGAACATTTCTCTGATGTCCTGTTCACGCTCTTTCTCTCCCTCCCTCTAGAGTGAAGCTGAGCAGGAGGAAATTGCTTTGGAGAGAGCTGATGTTTTCACATTTCAAGGGTGATGTGTTTGCCTAGCACCTTGCAGAGAGAGCGCACTGTTTTCTTAATGACGAGTAATGGGTGAGAATGTCAGCGGGATCATGTAGCAATGCCATGTGTATAAGTGAGTGTGCGTGTGTGTGTATGTGTGTGTGTGTGTGCATGACTGTTGCCCGGGGCCTCAGCATGCTAAGCTGAAGTGCCAGATGCAGGAATGGTTAGCTGAAGCCACATCGCACGAAGCGCGGGTGAACAAAAGCTTGTTTCTTTCGTGATTTGCTCCCCAAGGGAGTACAGGTTCAGCCCTTAGGTCAGTCGGAGGTGATAAAAACAGCCCCAGTCTTCTCTGTTTCATTCACTCTGCTCAAGAAACAGCTTCACTCGTTTATCAGAAGCGGTGGATGGCCTTAGGTAGGCCACCTGTTTCTGATACAGTCAGAGGAATGCTGGAAACTGAGAAATGTCAAGAATGAGAGAGTAAAGCGATGACATTGAACACCTTGAATCATGCTGGCAGTGATGAGGAGGGTACATTAGGGTCCACACAATAAAGCTCACTACTAAGAACTGCTGTGATTTCAGCAAATAATAACATTACAGTTCTACTCTGTGGATAGGTGTTGATAGGAAAACACGTACAACTGACAGAGATTTAAGAAATCTTCCAGTGAAATATGAAAATAAATCAGATCATTGACACAATATTTACTTTATATGTGACATAGTATATAATATTCACATGATTGTATGGTTTGGAACATGAGTTTTTGAACTGAGTTTTTAATCTTAAAGCCTAGTATGTAGCTGATGTAAAGTTACTTAAAACTGTACTGATTTGTAGGATTCTTTAAACATGGGCAAGAAACATGTCCTTCTTTCTGTGTGATCAGGCCAAAAACATCCACTACCGCATGAGAAAGCCTTCCTAGATTACTTCTATTAAATTTAATATTTTGAACAAATCAGAAAACAAATGGCAAATGAGATTTTCTTATGGTTTGTTCCATCTGCTGCTGAAAAAAATCACATTATGTTATGCTGCCTCCACTGTTTTTACTGATATTGCAATTCACAGATGCTTTGCTTTCATTTTGAATAAGTGCAAAACACTCCAAAAGAACACAGGATGCATGAAGTCAAATAGTTATCCTATGACTGGGTCAGACTGTCTCAGAAGCAGTGCTTCCCATCATCACTGGTCAGTAACTACTAGCAGTGGCCTGTACATCTTCTCTGATCTCAATCCAATTAAGTATCTGTGGGATGTGCTGGAAATGCTTACAGGACTTGTTAAAATCTTGATGCCAGATATCACAGGACACCTTCAAAGGTTTTGTTGAGTTCATGAGTCGGTGACTTGGAGCAGCTTTGGTGCACATGGAGGACCAACAGCATATTAGCCTTATTAGGTTTTAATGTTATGGATGATTGATGTATATGCAGTATAATCACAAATACAAAAGGTAAATAATATTTATTTAAAACAGAAAAAAACAACAACAACAACAACAACAACAACAACAACAACAAAAAAATCTGAAGAAAAAAGTCAAGAATACAATTCATTTTGTTAGAAAACACAATAAGCTTTTCCTCCATTTCAATATTGACTGGTGTGCTGTAGATGACCATCGTGGTTGGCAACTTTTCAAATTAACCAGTCTAAAAACAGGAAACAGTTTACACAAACTAAGGAGAACTAATATAAAAGAAGTGGAAGTGGGAAGCATCTGAAAACAAGTCAATATTTTCAAATGTTTTGTCCTCTTGTATAGTGGCTTTTAATGATTTTAGGTTTTCTGTTGCACACACATACACACATATATACCAATTACTCTTCATTGCCTACAGAAAACTGGCACAGATGTTGCAAGTGTATCTCTGTGTGTGTGTGTGTGTGTGTGTGTGTGTGTGTGTGTGTGTGTGTGTGTGTGTGTGTGTGTGCGTGTGTGTGCATCTGTCTGGAAGCACTAGTTCAGGTGTGTATATTGAAGCGTGCGTGCACAGTGAGTGTGACCGGACGCTTTAGACCTGGGATATGATGGCCAATCATAACAGAAGGAGTTAAGGACATGTTTGTTTAAGTGCTGGAAATTTCTCTGTGGGAAAAGCCAGTGCTTAGGGGGCACTCTGATTACAGGTATTTGAACATAGACTGAAGGAAGGGTGAGAGGGGTTCAGAGGAGTGACGTGGATTAAATATAAAGGAACGGTTTGTGGAAGCATGCTCGCCATTGATACCCCAAACCTTCCCGCAAATATTATTTTTCAACACCTGAGCACGAAGAGCTGAATAATGACGAGAGGCTGAATCCAAATTGAAATTGGGAGCGGACGTCATTATGATCCATCAGCCTTTGCTGACTCAGGACCTTTGAACAGAGGGGTCTCTGTGCATCTGTGAGACGGTCTTTCGAAACGAAAGACTGGAAAGCTTGGAGAAGACATAAAAGCCATTTGACTTTGGTGCTTGGCTTTAACTTTATCCAGCAAGGAAATATGATTTTCTTTTCCTATTTTCACTGCTCTACAGTCCCACTTTTTGAATTATACGAGAACCTCTGAATAAGTCCTGGTTAAGCCATGTCTGAAGCCAAATCCGATTGTTGATTTAAATATGACACATGTGACCTAAATTATTGGCCTTTTGCTGGCTACAGTTTAAACACAGGACTTTTATAAAGTTGGGCATGTCTATTTTTATTTTTTATTTTACATTTTTTACCTCATCTATTGAACTACAGTCTGTGGACTGCATACACACATTTTAAGACAGGAAATGACATCATTGTGTACATGAAATTTAGGCAGTTAGTCAGCGACTAACAGGCCAGCATTGTTTTAACTGTGTTTATATGTCAGGCTTGAGTTTCATACTTTGGCCAAATGCAATAAAAAGTTCTAACCAAACATACTGTACCTGTGTGCTGTTAACAGCTTAGGACCAGCTTCAGTTGCCTTTGCTTGACCACTTATGTAGACCCACTGTGTACCTGGTGGATCCTCTGCTGCTACTGCCTGTGGTCCAATGAAGGAAGTCAAGGTTGAACAAAATTTGAAAGTTGATCTGGGAATAAAAGTCTGAGAAAGATTTAGTTCTCTGTAACAATAAAAAAAGGTCACAGGTCAAAACACCAATGTGGCCACTGCCAAGGACGTGAAGTCAAAACTAAACAAATAGTTTTGTATGTTGTTCAAGTCTGGTACTGGAATATTCAAGATGTAATGCTTACAATGTGCCAAACATCAACCCAAAGTGTTAGTCCTCATCTTTCAACAAGCTAAAAGCTCTAGAGTAAATTCTACCTCCTCCGCAGACTTCTCAGTTGGGTGAGAACAGAAAGCATGGCTGGCATACTACAATAAACATCATAAAAACATATACATAAATGACCAAATAAACATCCCACAAGGGTGGTCAGTGAATATTCGGAGGTATTGCAGCTCCATTCGCTTTTGGAAAAGTGCATGTATTTCTGCAGGTGTTCGCCACATTGGAGCATAACAGAGAAAGAAAGAAAGAAAGAAAGAAAGAAAGAAAGAAAGAAAGAAAGACAGTGAGATGGAGAGAGAGAACGAGAGATAGAGAGAGAGAGGGAAATACAGACTTCTGAGATTTGGCAGCATATTCAGAGTACACAAATCAAACATCCCGCCTCTCCAGATGTGTGACATGGATTTATTGCAAGAGCCCGAAACATCTCCATTAATCCGTCTGGCCATGACGGAACTGCGTTACAAGGCGCAATGATCATGCGGGGAGGGCAAATAAAAGACGGCAGAAAAATTATCTGTCTCACAGCGGAATGTCTTGATGCAAGGAAGTGTGGCAATAATCCAGAGAAACTAGACATGAAAGTATGAACACCACTGATCCATTAGACTCTCACTTGATTTCCCAGAAGTGGATCCCAGAGCTAAGTGGAAAATACGGATTGTCCAGCCTGCAAAAACCTCAACACAGTAGCCAAACTCAGTGGGGTGGGGACAAGAGAGCAGAGAGAAGGATTCATAAAAGACTGTCTGTGGAAGAAACCTTTGGAGAATAATAGAGAAAGAAAGAAAATGTGTGTGTGTGTGTGTGTGTGAGTGTGTGTGTGAGAGAGAGAGAGAGAGAGAGATATGAATTCTTGAACAGATTTTTGTAAATATGGTAAAAACACCAGATTTAATCTTTTCTCATTTACTATGTGTGCAAGTGGCCACTTCCACCAGGTTTCCATCCAAAACAATGCACTCTATATATGCGTCCCCTTAGGTCCAGTAAAGGCATTCTGGGGGAGTGAATTGAGCAAGAGATGAGTTTTACCCTGTAACCCAGCAGGAGGTCAGGAAGGAGGTTTGGGTCATGAACTTCATGGAAAAAATGTTTTATAGACAAGTATTTGTAGAGGGATGGAACCAGTGTTATTCCTTGTTTTTACACAAGTATAAGGTACCACTTCAGAATGCAGTCAGTAGATGTGTATGCAGTGGCATAATATATGGGCATCAGGACTCACGAGTCTCTTCATTGTTTTCTAAGTTCCTCTTTTATTACCTTACCATTATGGCCTTTGTTCTTTTCATCTTTTCTTTGAGCAGGTTCATTCTTTCTTCTTATGTGTATGTATCTCTTTTTTTCCTTCCCCTCTTCACTTGACTTTTTTTCAATAAATATTGGCCAGCTACATAATAAAATTCCTCAGACATCTGTCAAGGAAATATAAGACTGCATTTACAAAATGTTAAACATCGGTCAGGGTAGTCTTGCCAGATCTGATAACAAACACAAAAAGAGAGAGAAAGGTTTGGTATGAGGAAACGCGGCAGAAAGCCGCAAGAACTCTATAAAACTTAGAGAGTCTCAAGATGTGGGATTAGTGGGTGTCCTCTGGCCAGTGCATGCACACAGACATACTTTTGTCAGCTCTCCCAAAATATCATTGTGAAATCGACACAGGGTAATGGGTGGGCAATTAAAGTTGTATTCAATTAGGTTCCCTAGTAAAAACCTCTCCGGCCTCTGAGTTAGCATGTGGTTCTGCTTATATGTGGAAATACAACACCTTACTATAAGACTATTCAATCCTGTTCTGTATTATCCACTTTGACACTTTGCCACAATCCAGGGCCACTTACAGTGACAACAGAAACCTGATCCTGTAAAACAAGCCATGTTTCTACTCTCTCTTTCTCAGAATACATAATACACTTGTTATTTATTATTAGTCAGACAAAAGTTTAAAGAGATAGACAGACATCCTGGGAACAATTCACATGTTCTTTGTCATATAGTTGCAAAAAGGCTGGAGCTATTTGGTAAAGTATGAAAATGAGAACCATAATTAAGTCAATTGACTATATATTTTATTAATGAAAATAGTCTTTTTGACACAGTTATTGGTGCATTTCGAGAGACACATGGCTTTAGAAGGAAATTGAATAAGGTCAAAAGAGTAAACTGAGCAGCAACATTCCATATCCCAAGTTCCAGTACACAAATGTTATCTTGTGCTCTTCAGTACCAAATGGTTAAAGTTTCAAATCTTTTTAGCCTTTGATTATGTGCTAGAATAAGTTCATAAATTGTAAGCACATCAAATTGTCAGCAGAACACGTTCTGAACTTTTATCTTTCTGACCTGGAACTGGATCATCACAATACATACTAATGGCTGCCCTTCAGCTGTTTGGGTGCTAAAAAGCTAACCCACACAGATGTTCTTCAAATGCTTCAGTGAAACTGGAAAATGGCAAATCAACAAAAATACATTAATGTGATGAATACAGTGCATATATTTTTCCTCAGTCCTAAACCAGTCCAAGGAAATACGTTTATATGGCTTTATACATAGCACTTCAAGTTCTTTAGTTAAATTTTACTCAGATTTGGAAAGTAAGTACATATAATTCTGTTTATGTAGTATCCTAAATTGTTGTAGAGTTTCTTGAATTTGTAAAGAATCCTCAGTGATAAATGGAAATTGATGACTGACAGTTCATTGTCCTAAGTACATTAGATTTATCCTTGGATCTGTACGTCTGCATTTGTGAACCAAGATAGAGATCTTTGCATTTTGAGGGATGTCCAAGTGGATGCCTGGGTATAGTCATTACAAAGGTGTTGAAACATATTTAGAAGTGCTTAGTAATCATTTAAATCTGCTGTATGGAGTTAGCTTGCCTTTACTGTGAGCTGGAACAACATTTGTTAAATTATGCTGAGGCTTCTGTCTCAAACAGATAAAAAATATCTGCATTATCTTATTTTACATTATTGTTAAAAGGGAGGACAGTTCCTCATCCAGTGTCTGTAAGTAGTCCAATCACTTGATGATGAGCTTAACAGAAAGTCTTAGAGGAATTATAGAAAATCATAGATGTTTCTCACTTGTTTTCAACTTTTGCACCCAGAACTTACTGACTTGGAATTTATATTCATCTTTACCTCACTCCTCATTTCTTGCTACCTGCAACCACAACTCTCTACGACCATGTCCTCATATTGCTTGTACACCACATTATTGGAAGAGTCAATGTACAGGATGCTGATTGGACTAAGTCGGGTTGGGACACAGCAAGTGGGTGGTGTTGAGCGAGGATCCATGGAGTTCATGAGAGTCTGGATGATGGCATGATTGGTGGGCTCCAGGTGGGAGCGTATTGGAAAGTCACAGACTCCCTCACAGTGGAAGGCCTCATACTCCAGTGGGGCAATGATCCAGTCATCCCAGCCCATCTCCTTGAAGTTGACATGCAGCTGCTTGCGGTTGCAGCGTGGCTTTGGACTCTTCGGAGGTGGTTTCTTGATACGAGGCAGGGGTGCTCGACGCATCCTGCGCTGGGTGAAGAGGTACTCATATACCGTTTTGTTGTCATGGCCTGATCGAGCCTTGATTTCATTATAAAAGAGCCCACGCTTCTTCGTACGGTTGAAGACCACAAAGAAAGCTTTCTCTTTGGTTTGCCTTCCTGAACGTCCCAGGCCAACTGACCTGAGATCCAGCTGTCGTCCCCGGTCCAAAGCTTCAAGCTCAAAGCAAAGCTGAGGAGTGTTCCTGAAGTTCTTGAACAGTTTCCAGATGTCAAACACCTCCCACTTAGGGACACTATGGTCCTCAAATAGCCGTGACTGGAGCAGGGTAGCCCTCTGCTTACCTGTTGCACAGGTGAACAGTCTCAGAGAACTTACACTCTCAGTGGGTAAGGCTTTATTAGGGTCCAGGAATGGCTTTCTGAGAATGCGTAATTCCGCTCCCAGCAATCCTTCCTTGTCCAGAGAACTGATGTTGAAGGTATACCTCTGCCGTCTTAAGAGAGGCAAACGTTCATCTGCAAAAGAAACAAAAATAACATAAGAAAATCATTTATTAGTCTCACGGTAGGGAAATTCAAAAGGCTATTGCTTAAAGATTTTAGATATGATGTATTAAAATATATTTGTAAATTGATCAAATATTCTATAGTACACTTTAGAAATGTTAATGATGTTTGTCAACTTGTTTAAAAATGGTCAGACAACTTTTAAATGGGAGCTGAAGAGAATTGGATAGACTCATTAATTGTTTTATTTGTACATTTGTAAATGGCCATTACCAGAAACAAGGGTCAAAGCACAGGCTGGCAGGGTTAACAAAGGCACAGTCATTTTCATCAATTTAGAAATAGGCAGGCAGGGTACAATGCAAAACAAGTAAACACAGAACAAAAGATAAACACTAGAAACCACTAGAAAGAGGAAAGCTGGAAACAAGCCTTGGCACTGCGGTAAACACAGAAATTCACAAGGTCCAAAGGGAAGGACAGAGTCTCTACACAGACAATGGCAATGTAACAAGACACAGGTGATGGGGTGAGGGGCCAAGGCAGAGTCAGAGAGTTCCAGACACAAATGGAGAAACTGTGGCACGAATGAATTTCTATTTACCTTACTTGCAGGATTTAAGACAAATTTAAGGTTATGTTTTTACTATATAATGCTAGCCTATGAATTAGTTCTGCCATTTTTAACTGAGTACATTCTTGCAAGTACATTCGTCACACTAAGTACATTCGTCTGTGTTTCCTTCTCTGCTTGCTGGTGAAGGTTTCCAATGAAAAAATCACAGAGTTAATTTTTATCCAGGCAGTGTTTACTTTCAAAAGTATATTAAAACCAGACCTTCTCGGCCTGCAGAGCAGATCATACTCTAAACAAAACTATTATCAACCTGCAGCTGTTTACCAATGGGCACCACACCACGACATATGGCATTTGCTAATGCAAACGGGAAAAAAGGAAAGTAACTGAAAAGTATGACTCTCTTTTTCTGTGTCTCTCAGTGAGCTAAAATCAAGTAAAACGGAGAGAGACCAATAAGCCAATTAGGACAATAAACACACAGAGAGAGAGAGAGAGAGAGAGAGAGAGAGAGAGAGAGAGAGAGAGAGAGAGAAGATAGATAGATGGATAGATTAAATGAAGCACAATCTAAATCAATTTTAAGTGAGGACAAAAAACTGAAACAGCTACTGAAACAGCCCGTTTCCCCCAGAAGTATTCCTACAAGTCCCGCCTTCTGTGTTCTGATTGGGCAGCAGTATCTAATCATCTCGCGCTAACATTGGCTGAACAGACTGTTTATGAACTACCAGCCGGATAGTGAACATGTCAGCGTGTGGGAAAACACTAAAAGTTGCCTTAAATGAAATCCTTTACAGGATTCCTTTCAGGAGAACACGTATACAACTGTTAGCTTACTTAAACAAAATACTGACACAAGCACAGAGACTGAGGGCTGTTAGACAGTCTACTTCTTTTCTGAGGACTCATTTGGTCTAAAATAAACTGCTGACGTTTAGAAACAACAAGACCTCTCAGTACAAGACACGAAACTCTTGAGTATAAAAACACTGTATTTGAAAATAAAGAGCAGTTGTGTAAAGATAAACACGAATTAAAACCATTTATCTCATCTAAAAATGACGATGATGTATAGCTGCGCGCTCACGCACACACACTTAGTGTACTTAGTGTAAAACAGCTCGATAATGAGATCAGTGATATGATACCTTGCCCTTTGTCCACAAAGCTGGTGATGGTGTTGGCCATCCCAGCCTCGTGCAGCGCGCTCGCGTTCACCGCTCCGCTGGACAGTGACCAGTAGAGAGACAGCATGTAGTCATGAGGGATAACAAGCGGGTGCGCGCGCGCGCTCTTCTCCTCGTGCGCGTTTCTGGGCTTAGCTCCCTTGCGCGTTGTCGGCTGCGAGGCCGCGCTCCGTCTCACGCTCTCTGGGACGGAGGGCTGATGCGAGGCAGCGCGCAGGGCCACCGGAGCTCCGGCTCGGATGCGCGAGAGTCTGAGCGCGGCTCGCGGAGCCTCCGGCACGGCGCTCGCGCACAGCAGCAGCAGCAGCAGCAGCGGAGAGATGCGGTTCGCGGCTCTCATCGTGTGATGGTGGTTGGGGGCGCGCGGACGCTCTCGCGCGGCGGTCGCGCAGCATGAAGGGGCGCGTGGAGGCGCGCGCGTGGGCTCAGAGTGGCGCTCCACACGAGCATGATGGAGGAGTCCAGCATCCGGAGCCGCGGATTGACGGACACATCGGAGTGAAAGTGGAGAGATAGAGAATTCACTCAGGATGGCTGGGCTATGGATCTCTCTCTCTCTCTCTCTCTCTCTCTCTCTCTCTCTCTCTCTCTATGTCTGTCTCTCTCTGTCTGTGTGTCTCCTGTAGTCTGAGCTGTTCTGCTGGCTGTCTCAGTACCAGACCTGTTTAAATCCCACTTTCTCCAGAAAGGAAGAATGGCGTAATACTCTCTCTCTCTCTCTCTCTCTCTCTCTCTCTCTCTCTCTCTCTCTCTCTCTCTCTCTCCCCTCTGAATTACTGCGTAACATAAAAATACCCTCTTCTCGGGATTTGACTTGAGATTGAATGGGTTCGAAATTGAAAATCACGAAAATTACGTAGGTTGGTCAAGGTCTCCTTCTCTAAATCCTTCTTTATAGCGTGAATTTACTCGAACCTGTCGTACTGTAGTCTCTCATTAATTTGGTCAAACGGAATCCTAGGACGAGTCCAGATGTGTCTTTAGGTCGTGGACGTCTAAACACAAACTTTGACAAAAGTGACCTGTTCTAAGTCTCCCCTCTCTCTCTCTCTCTCTCTCTCTCTCTCTCTCTCTCTCTCTCTCTCTCTCTCTCTCTCTCTCTCTCTCTCTCTCCCCTCTGAATCTTGTCCAGTGAAAACAGTTTCAAACACAAATCTGCAGGTGCTGGATTTCTGTGTAGACCTGAGCAGGATCCTAAGGCAAACTGGTTTAATTACTCTCTGATGTCATGCTGTCCAAGCTCATTTAAGTGCGATATTTCTTCCTAAATCTCTTCCTCTGGAACTGGTTGGATGCATTAAAAGCACTAAAAGTTAAAGCTTGGGTAAGTTAGAGTTCAGTTTAGGGCTCTTCTCCCATAAAAATACAATGCGTCATACATGAAATTATTTTGATATGACTTTTAAAATCTCGTCTCTGTTTTAAACATATTGCTTTGGACATGGACTCGTTAACACAAAATACATGTGATTTCTTTATGCATTTTTATTCACGTCAAAGCATTAAAATGACACTTGTAAATGTCGACTTTTAGGACAAGACTTAAAGCAACAGATTCCAATCAGGACCTCCACTGTAGTCTTTAAGCCATTTCCTACTGGCTGACTTTTACAGATGTAATTTAATCTCTTTGACCTACACATTTACATTTTTGTTCTCTTCCAGATCTACAATACAGTATGTAGCAAATTGAATGAAGCGTTTATGCTATAAATATCACTAAAGGTTGGCTAGGCCGTATTGTCAACTATTTCCAGGGTTTTTGGTCATCATTTCCTGAATACATTCCATAAGAACACCACCAGCACACTCGTTACTTTACATTGATTAAACACAATTACTGGGGTTACCCAGAATTTTCCATGATAACACAATTTTATTTCAGAAGTTCAAATTAACAAATGCTGCTGCTCCATATTCAATCTTCTATGAAGGGTGATAGGACAGTGTCACCACTTTTTAATTCAGTTCTGGTGTCTCCCACAAGTTGTTGACATTGAGCTTATAGACTTCAGTACAGTGGAACTGTTTACCATTTGCTGGATGTTTAGAAGATATTAGTTCATGAATAACCTCAATAAACATTATACTCTAGAATATGAGATATTAGTCTACAAATAACTCCAATAAACACCTCAATAAACCAGACTCGTCTGCGAAGCAATGCTAATGTGATGGATGCAGTATGCATTGTCTTACTGAAATGCAAGGCCCTCCCTGAAAAAGACATTGTCTGGATGAGAGCATATTGCATTTGTGGATTGCATAGCAAACTGAGTTCATAGCAATTTCTGTGTTCCTGAGTCCATGTAGTGATTTCCACTACACCTGTTTGTAATGCAGTGAGGGCTGAAAGAGAATGAGCTTCTAATATTAACTGTCAGCCTTATCCCTTGTGCACCGGGAATTCCCCAGATTCTCTGAATTTTTTTGATGATATTACTGTAGATGATGGGATATTGAAAGTCAATTTTACACATTATTTAGATAGTTTTCACAAATTAGTGAACCTCTGTCCAGCATTGCTTCTGAAACTCTGCCTCTCTAAAATGCTTTTTATTATATATGTGACTTAGTAGCAAATTTCTCTGCCAGCTGTTTTTATTAGTATTATTATATTACCAGTCATTTGATGGCCCAGTGTCAATTTTTTAGATGTGTTGCTGCCATCAAGTTCTAAATGAGTTTTTTTTTTCATGAAATGGTAAAATGTCTCACTTTCAACATCTGATATGTGTTCTACACTCTATTGTGAATAAAATATGGGTCTATGAGCTTTGCAAATCATTGCATCTACATTTATTTACATTTTACACAGCATCCCAACTTTTTTAGTATTGGAGTTGTAATAGAAATTGATATATGTTTATTTAAATATATTTAATAAATTAAATAAGTAAGGCTAGCTCAAATTGTATATACACAATATTTCATTCAATGATGCCTTGGATGAAATATTTCCAAAACTTTGTAAAACAGCTGTACTAAATCTTATAAACTAACTGTCAACAACTTGTAGGAGACACCAAAATAGAACTAAAATGTAGTGCCTCTGTCCTATCTCACCTTTCTGCCATAGAAGATTGATTATCTGGAGCATCAGCATTTGTAGATTTTATTATATTCTGGAATATATTCAATAACAATTTCAATAAAGAATCTTCTGAAAAAAAGCTGTTTTGTCAAGGAAGAAGTGTCCATTTAATGGATGCTCATTGAGTGGTAGTGTAAATAAAACATACACATTGGCAGTTTTTTTTATATTTATGAAGCTATGCTATTAGCTATGTTAATAACCAAGCTATTGCTATGGAGATGAACTCAGTCTCACTAAGCCAAACCTTTCTTGTTTGGGTCCAGTCATTAAATTCCTCTCACACTCAATATGTTAATACATTTTTGTCATTTCATGTCATAGTATATCATGTTAGGCACACTTATAAACCCCATAACATTTTGGTTGAATGTCGTATCAGATGAACATTATCAGCATGTTCACTGTCCTGAATCTCGTTCACACATAAATTTCACATTGCAGGAATCCAGGCACATTAGTTTATTATGCCATTAATCTGATTGCTTTAACTAGAGTCATAAATACAGAACCGAACTGCAGAAATAATTAGATGCCAGAAGTCGGGTTAAGGTTTGAGATTTGGCAGGCTCTCGTGTCTCTTGTGTTTTGAAACAGAATCTACAAACTATGTTTTATTAGTGGAAACGTTCCCATGCTGCATGTGCTCGGTTGCTCAAAGCATAACGAATGCTGACTGTAAAAAACTACATTTGTCCCCTTCTATCAGGTGGCAGCAAGTTGGCTTGATGTTGTTTTAACCTTTACCACAACATACAGCACAGGAAACAGGTTGTAAACATTTCAGCTCCAAATAATTGGCTGGTACCTTTAGGCTATAGTGTTATGTTGGTGTTGATCTTTACCCCAGTTTAACAACTAAAAAGGATATCGAAGGAAAACAAGACTCTGATTTTATGAAGTTTATTATTCTCTTGTGGTGCTTCCTTTTTAAGGGCTCAATCCATCTTTTCACCAAGACAAGGGTTCAAAAATTAAAGAGTTCTGTCTTTTGTTACCATCAAATTGCTTCTAATGATCACCAGTCCCAGTGGAAAGTTCTAGAACAGTTAATTCAGTGGTCAGGTGAGTCATTAAGTCTGCTGAGACAGCACTGGATCTTTTTCTGGGTGAATCTTAGTTTCAGTGAGCCTACACCTTTGGCCAAATTTTGGCTGAATATGTAAATAATGTTAAACTAGATAGCTGAGGCTAGGTCGGAGACCAATCAAGGGCTAATGCTGCAGTCAACCTATCTGAGAACTAGGAGGTTTGAGATTGGTATTGCATCATTGTTGATATTCACATGTACACATTACCAAGTTTGCAAAAACATGGATACTAGAGTGCTTTTGCAATAAGCTAGCCAAATAACAATAGTGCTGTAAGAGACTTTAACATTCATAATGCATTTTGTTTATGGTCAGTGTTATAGATGTAATTGTGTTTTCATTAAATTCTCATTAGAAAGTACAGCAGTGTTTTTTTTCTGATTATGGTTTGGGCAGTCATGTTCATTTTATGTTATATGCTGAGATCAGGCTTGAGAAGACCATCTTAAGAAATGAGAATTCTTAATAATGGTAGCATTTTCTTTTTTTTCCTTCTTTCTTTATTTATTCAAAATGGGAGCTTGAAAATTAGATTTTACATTATGAACTTTAGTCAAACATGGCATGATCCTCATAGGACAGTAGCACACCCATCATCACTACATGATAGGCCTAGTTATCAATTTGACATAGAGATGGAACAACACTTCTTTTTCTTTTCTGATGTCAATACTGACACTGATATTAATTTTTTTTGTTTAGAAACTACTTAAAATGAGCCATGTTTTATAAAACATCTAAAACCAGGTTATCATGCTAAAGCTCCTCACAAAAACTACTCCTATAAAACACAATGTGTGTGCTATTACATGCTAGATTTGCTACAGAATTGCATTTTATTATTTTTTTCCCTTCCAGTTCCCATATATTCCTTTGAATGATGAGCTTTTATGTCTTTAATGTCATCACTTTTATATGAAGAAACATGTATCTGATTAGAAAGGTTAGCCATGGTTTATGAATAAAGCTAGTCTCTTGGGAGATTGTAGCAGCACAACTAGCTCATAGTCATCTTGGACTATAACAGAACATTTCGGTTTTACTGTTGATCAGTTTGGCTTATAGCTTATTAGAAATCTCAAAATCTCTGAATTAACATAATATTACAGGTTTGAGTAGATTACTACTCAAACAGTATCACTATTAATACATAAATTACTTGAAATATATAATGACGATAAAATATATCCATACATACATCCATCCATCCATCATCTTCCGCTTAACCGTGTCCAGGTCCTGAGGGACCCTCTCCCCAGCCACCTCTTACAGCTCATATGGGAGGATTCCAAGGTGTTCCCAGGCCAGCTGAGATATATAATCTCTCCAGCATGTCCTAGGTCTTCCCCTGGGTCTCCTCCCAACTGGACATGCCTAGGAGGCATCCTTACCAGGTGCTCGAACCAGCTCAACTGGCTCCTCTTGACATGGAGGAGCAGCGGCTCTACTCCAAGCCTTCCACGATTGTCCAAACTCTTCACCCTATCTCTAAGGGAGAGTCCAGACACTTTACTAAGAAAGCTCATTTCAGCCGCTTGTATCTGTGATCTCATTCTTTCGGTCACTACCCAAAGCTCATGGCCATTGGTGAAGGTTGGAACGTAAACTGACTGGTAAACAAAGAACTTGGCCTTCTGACTCTCTCTTCACCAAGACAGACCAGAAAAAAACCCACATCACTGAAGATCCGCCTGTCAATCTCCCGCTCACTCTTAAACTCACTCGTGAACAACCCCAAGATACCCAGTCCTCCACTTGAGGCAAGGACATCCTCCCAACCTGGAGAGAGCATTCCACCTTTTCTCAGGTGAGTACCATAGTCTCAGATTTGGAGGTACTGATGAAGTACCCAGCTGCTTCACACTCTGCAAGCTAGTCCAGTGAGAGCTGGAGGTCTGCTGAGGCGAGGAGAGTTTGCTGAGGCAAGCAGGATCACATAATGAGAACCCTGAGGTCATCAAACTGGACACCTTCCCCCACTTGGCTATGTTGAGAAATTTTGTCCATAAAAATTATGAACAGAATCAGTGACAAAGGGCATCCCTGACAGAGTCCAAACTCAACTAGAAACCAGTCAAACATACTGCCGGCAATGCGGACCAAGATCCTCCCATGCACCCTCTAGAATCCTAGCAAAAGTAAAGAGCTGGTCCAGTGTTCCACAACTAGGATGGAACCCACAATGTTCCTCTTGAATTCGAGATTCAACGATTAGTCAGACTCTCTTCTCCATTACCCCTGAATAGACTTTACCGGGGAGGCTGAGAAGTGTGATACCCTTATAGTTAGAACACAACCTCCGGTCTCCTTTCTTAAAAATGGGGACCACCACACCCATCTGTCAAACCAGGGGCACTGCCCAAATGCCCACACAATGTTCCAAAGATTTCTCAACCAAGACAGTCCTGCAACATCCGTAGCCTTGAGAAACCCAGGGCAGATCTCATCCACTCCCAGAGCCCTGGCACCAAGTAGTTTTCTAACAACCTTGGCCACCTTGGCCTGAGTGATGGGTGAGTCACCCCCAAGTTCCCCAGACTCTGCTTCTTCTCTTGAAGACGTGCAGGTGGGATTGAGAAGGTCCTCAAATTATTCCTTAAAACAACCAATGATGTCCCTAGTCGAGATCAACAACTCTGGTCAAGGTAAACTGCTTTCCCCTCCTGAGCCACCTGACAGTTTTCTAGAATATTCTAAGAGCCTTCTGATAATCATTTTCCATGACCTCACCAAACTCCTCCCACATCTGTGCTTTTGCCTCTGCAACAGCAAAGCTGCAGCCCGCTTAGTCCTTTGGTACTTGTCATCAGTCTCTGGAGTCTCACAAAACAACCATGTCAGATAAGACTCTTTCTTGAGCTTGACAGTCTCCCTCACCTGGGGTATCCACAACCGGGTACAAGGGTTGCCACCTCGACAAGCACCAACCGCCTTGCAGTCACAGCTCTGGGCAGCTGCCTCCACAGTGGAAGTCCAGAACACAGCCCATTCAGACTCTATGTCCCCTGCCTCCCACAAAATGTGATTGAAGCTCTGCTGGATGTGGGAGTTGAAAATCTGTCTGACAGGTTCCTCTGCCAAACATTCCCAGCAAATACTCACTACACATTTGGGCCTGCCAGGTCTGTCTGGCATCCTTCCCTGCCAGCTGATCTATTTCCCCACAGGGTGGTGATCATTGACAGCTCAGCCATCTTTTCACCTTTTCACCTGAGTGTGCAAGCCACATGGCTGCAAGTCCAACAATATGATTATAAAGCCAACCATTGAACTTAGGCCTAAGGTGTCCCGGTGCCACATGCACTTATGGGTACCCTTGTGCTTGAACATGATGTTAGTTATGAATAAACTGTGGTGAGCACAGAAATCCAATAAATGAATACCACTAGGGTTCAGATCGGGGTGGCCATTGTTCCCAATCATGTCTCTCCAGGTCACACTGTCATTGCCCAGATGACCATTGAAGTCCCCTAGCAGAACAATGGAGTCCCCAGAGGGAGCACTTTCCAGAACCCCCTCTATGGACTCCAAGAAGGCTGGGTATTCTGAACATGTCCCAAAAGCTAGCTTCAGTAGCCAAGGATTGGAATGCCAAGGCCTTCACTTTAGATCACCACCCAAGTCACATAGCACTCAAACACCATTACTGCCTCCCTCACAGGTGGTGAGCCCATGTGGGAATTGACCCATGTAGCTCCTTTAGGTAGAACCCAGCCAGCCCCCATGGGTAGAGGTCCACCAGGGTGGGAAGTGGGGCCTTGTCGTTTTCTTTTTTCATGGAAGACTTGTTGGATCACTTTTTGTCTGCCTTGTCACCTAGGACTAATTTGTCATGGGAGACCCTACCAGGGGCTAATACCCTGGGCAACCTAGCTCCTAGGATCATGCAGGCATGCAAACCCCTCCACCACAATAAAGTAGCAATCCAAGGAGGGGAATAAAATATACTGTATAAATATATGAAATATGCAACATAAATGAACTTTTTCATGACATTCTGATTTTGCACTAGTAAGAAATGCACTATTAAGGATCTAAAACAGGTGTTTTATTGCAGAGACAGTATTGATCTTCTGCTACTGATCTCCTGCTCAATCACATCACAATACAAAAATTATTGTAAGATTACATCTTTTGATACATACTGTGCAATGTATCATAATCTGCTACTGTTATGATACTGTCACTGCACACTTTAAACTGTAAACACTGTTGGTACTCCTGATTATGTTCATAAAAATAATCTACCTCATGTCATTTAGTGCAAATGCTGCTCTTATATAAATACCATTAATCTCTCTCATTTGTGTGCCTAAATATGTAAATAGATACACTTCTTACTGTGGTGCCAAATCAAATAAATACATATTTATACATACATAAATAAATAATCTATCCATCCATCCAACAGCAGTTCAAAAAATACTGTATATTGATATATTTTGTTTGAACAGAAAAGGTAGTCAGAAAAGGTTATAGTGGGGACCAGTCAACAGAATTATCTTAAGTCTAGGCCTGAATGGCTGGTAATAGATGTTATTAATTACTTACAAAATCAACAAAAACATGTTTAAGACAGAACAGGTTCACTGCTTCAATTTCCTCATACACAATACATTTTACACCTCCATATTAAAGTTGTCCTTTGATCTGATTTTCAAAAAGATTTTGTTTAAAGATTTCATGGTAATAAAAAGAACAGTGTTCATGTTTATTCAAATGAGGTCCATAAAAAAATGTTTCCATCTACAACCTCTGTATGCAGTAACTAAAGGGCCTCTCTCCTGTGCCATATGGACTGTTGGCAAAGGTATGCTGCAAACACCCACACCCACAAACATCCACTCCAACTGTTCCTTTATGACACCAGTCCTCATACTATAAATCGGACACTTCAAAAGACCGAGTTCCACCTCAAGAGAGGAACAACGCAAAGGCCCAGGCGTGTTTATGAAAGAAACAAACTGGTTTCTAAGTCACTCAGAAAGATGAGCACTCCCATTTTGGATCACCAAGGTGAAACTCAGAGCATACACATAAACACACTCACCCAGGGGTGAAAACCTCAGAGCTGGCCTGCATGCTGACTTTCAGAACAGTAGACACAGCACATTTTCTGTCCGACCGTCCTGGATGTATTCTTCTCTCAGGATGTTTTGAGAAGAAAGGTGGGAGGGAGAGGAGGAAATGTGCCCTAGCCTGTGGTTTACCCCCATTCTCCTGCAGCATATGAAGGCAAGAAGATTCCTTGTGCCAATGTTCCTTTGCTTCCTCTGTTAGTGCCACACTATGGTAACAAATGCAGAATAAAGAGTATATGGCACTGAGGTAAGATGCCACTCTAAAGCCAAAGATAATACTCAGTCTTAAACATGAGTAAGGCAGTCACACTTTATTTTGAGAATCCCCTATAAATTATCAGCAAATGAACAAATTGTTAACAAACTGTCTGATCCAAGTCAGCTGATTGTCACAGTTTTAGGTTTAAAATCAGACACAGCAGAGATGCTGGAGTGTTTAGACACAATAGTTTAAAAAACAAAAACGAGCATCTGAAGTATGACTGTTTCCCAAAATTGTTGTACCTTGTTGGTATTAATAATAATAATAAAATACACAATTTTCTACCAGATAACTTAGTGTGTTTTGTGTGTTAAATAAAATATAATGACAAATACTGCTAAAACAAAACATGGCAGGAAAGCACTAATAAGAAAAGGACATGAGTAGAAATGGAAGCAATCTGGGAATCTGCTATACAGAGTCACCTCACACTTTATCGGTTATACCACAACATCATAAATGAAATAGAATGTAGTTTGCCTAATGTTACTTAGTTACTGGAGTGTGAGGGGGTTTTCAGACACTCTGATGTAGTCTAGCATGCCCTGGTTGTTTACAAATTACACACATCTAAATGATTTTTTTCCCCAAAGTAATACACAGGCTTTGTTCAGCACAAACTCAACAACACTGTCAGAACAGTAAGTCATAAATCTATATTTAAATCTATAAATCTGTTCTAAATTTAGACTATCAAAAACACTATTTTCAGATGTGCTGATATATTGTGAAAAAACACATCTAAACATTTATAGCCAAGACGTTTGTGCTCAGAACTTTGTAAACATTCTGTAAGTGTTGACTACACACTTGTCATTACAGTTTTTAGAAATTGTTTGTGGTTTTATTTCTAAAACTTAACAGTTCTGAGTTAACACTGTGTTTTCACTCAGCCACTAACCTTACATTAATTATTCATGAGATGTGAGGCGAGGGGTCTTTGTTCAGGTGCAGAACTCTTTGTTTATAGAGACAAAACGGGCATTTGCACACATTCATGGACCATTAAACTTTCGATGGAATGTCCAAAATTTCCATGTTATCAGATGAATCACAGATCGCGTAAGTGGGTGGAAAAACAGGGCACAGTGCTCTGATTTGCAGTGAAAAATGTGCCAATGTTTAATCATGCTTTTCTCACAAGAATCTAAGTTTTTTTGGAGAATTTGGTTAATATCCTGCTGGCAGGAGTGGCGACTCCAGAGGGTTAACAAAAGTGATAGTGATTTTATTTGGGAAATGTATTTTCATAAACAGAAATGTGCACTAAGGACTACATGTTCAAATCACTTGACATTTGAAATGTTTATACAAAGAGACTGATGTACATTTTCACGTTTCTGACTAGCCTCCTTCATTTGCATCTTACATCATTAATTACGTCTCTTGCAACTAAGCTTCTAACCACAGGTTCAGATCTATAGTTCAGACTACACAAATTAATAACAGAGTTTGTGAAAATTTGGTGGAACTATAGTTTTGGGAAATACCTGTGTTGTGATTGTAGTATGTATGTTAGTTACCAACATAGTTACCTCAGTAGTTGCAACTATGGCTTTGGAAAACACTTGCATCCCTGGACAGCAGTAATATGACCAAGGAATATGTTTAAATCACCACAGGATTCATATACATTTAATCTTGTATGAACAGTATTTTAATCTCATAAAAAGCCTGGAACTGCCAGTGTGTCTGATTTCTATTCCATACCATGGGTGGTATTTGTTACAGGGCTGACGCATGAGTCAGGGGGTGGAGTCTAGAACCCTCTGGAATGCAGCCGCATTTGAAGACAATACCCAGATGTATTTGGATCAAGTGCAGAGAGGGGAGCGGCAAACTGAAACATAACAGGAACACAACCTAAAAAAGAACTAAACAAAACTATAAAGCCACAGTCAGGGGTGAATGAGTGCGGTAGAAATGGAAAAGCGTGGTGCACACATGCATCTGCTGCATTCGAAGTAGATGGTAAAAACAAAGCTTACCTCAAGGGCAAGTGAGCAGAGGATCTGCCCTTGCCCAAGGTATGTTACCACCTAGGGTGGGTCTAAAGAGATTGCCATGCTCTGCAGGTGTGGTGTCACCCCTGGGGGAGCCTCTTGTGCCACTAGAGGGGAGCTACGGGTGATTAAGCCTCCCTGCCTGGAATCTTACCTCAGAAAATAGAGGCTACTGCTGCCCACTCAGTGCCATGAACAGGGAGGAGGAGCTACTGTACTGCACCATGCCTGAATACTGAGCGTAGTCACCGAGGCTCGCAGGTTTACCAGTGGGCCTCCTCCCCAGGCCAAAGAACTCCTGTAAATCCCCACAAAATTAATAAAAAAGCAACATCCCTAACATCCATGGCTGAAAGGAGGCCAGTGACTGAGAAATGAAGATTCAGGGGCACATAAAATGAGCTGATGATTGGCTCTGACCAGTAAGGGACGAGGAACTCGCCCCTGCAACCAATTGCAACATTTGGTGGAGGAGGTCCCTAGCAGGTCCACTCACCGCTCCATGGGGGCAGTCCCCTGAAAGGGTCCAATCACCACACTGCAAGGGCCAATTTATACTTCTGCATCAAGTCAACATATTGCCTACAACGTAGCAATAGGATTTCTATGCCACTGGCTGAGTTCCTTGGTGTGCTGTGTTGACTTCCTCGAAGTACTTCAACGAGAAATCAAAGGTTATGGCGTAGGTTTGTATTTTCTGACTATATCTGTGAGTCTCTCCTCAACTTGATGCATTGTTGTATAAGCATTCTCTAGCATTTCTCAGCTAATGACAATTTTAAAACAAGTGGCAAACGAGGAAATCCAGAGTCGGGAATAGGAATTGGCAGAACAATCACAGCTGCTGGGGTATGTGTCAACGTGACACATAGTTACATTTCTGGACAGGTGCATGTCAGGCTACAGCGTAGGATCCATGGCTTACCTATTGTATGGTAGGGTACACATAGTTTACGCCGTAGGCTTGATACAGAAGTATAAATGGGCTTTTACAGTACAAGGCCCAGTCTATGTTGCTGTAACCCAGGGTATTTTATTTAATTAATCCCAGGGCTAAAAACATTTACTTAACAGGCTGCAGTCTGCAGTCAGTCTATTTTTTAAACAATAAATTCATCAAATAAAAAAAAAACATTCCTTTTGCCCAGGACTGATATTTTGTACTGTGGAGGACAACCCCCTTCTGACTGATGGTTTTAAGCCCTGAGTGATTTAAGCTAAACCCCAGGTGTCATTACATTCAAGGCATGCCCATGTTTCTTACATTCAGAGACTCATTATTTTCTGACTATAAAAGCTATATACAAAGGGGAAGAGTCATGTCAAAGCTGAAATGCACTTCTTGCTATTCAAGTTGTTTATTTTCTAAACTAAAATAAAGATTAACTGTATGTTCCAAAACTATGTGGCGAATCAACTCTTTTTGGAATACACATTCAAAAAAACATTGATTTTTTAACATATTGATTGATTTTTGGAAGATCCTTTACATTTGTATGAAAAAGATCTCAACAAGTAATACTCAGCATTCAGTTTCTGACCTGGTAAATGTTCATAATGTCCCTTCAGTGCTGTGAAGCCTGAAAAAACTTCAGGGACTAAAAATTTAAAGCTCCTACATACATGTTTGTGTCAGCAATTTTATTATATTAAAAATCATAAAAATATATATTTATATTTTTACGTATTTGAATAAATCTTTTATAACAACTCACAGTATGTAGCATTTATTTTATGTTGTTGCTGTAAAAAACTTAATATAATATATAAATATCAAAGTATAAAATACAATATAAAATATTTTGATACTTTCTATGATACATGATATACATCACATTATTTCATTGCTCTGATGTTTGAACAATTGCATTACACAAAAAGAGTGCAGTACTTGCTATCAAATATAATAAGAACATTTATTCATTAGATGTAAACATTAGTTAGCATATTAAGTAATTTCATTGGACATGAGTGCTGTTAAAGATTATCACTGCACTGAGACTGCACTGAGAACAATATGTGCACACTTTACATGTGTGTTCTATTAGTCATTAATTGACATTATTAATTTAAGAGTATTAATAATGCTCTCCTTGTAATTAAACCTGCAGATATGTAGTGCGCTGTCATTATACACTGATACATAAAAAACATATTGTGTAAAAGTTTATTTTTCCTCATTTAATTCAAAACGTTAAACTCATATTTCATATTAATTACATGTAAAGTGATATATCAAGCCTTTTTTGTTTTACTGTTGATCAGTTTAGTTTACAGTTCATTAAAATCAGAATCTAAAATCTCAAATTACTAAAATATTTCATTTTGAGTAAATTATAAACATATATACCATACAAATGGTATCAGCATTAAAACAATGCTTCATGTGTAATGAATGTAAAATATGACAGATTACCTTTGTGAATGAAATTATGAACACAAACCTTTTGACAATATTGTAATGTTTGAGAGTACATGCTCAGAAAAGCATGCTGGGATAAAATGCGATGCTAAAATATTGTCATACTACACATTTCTATCTACAAGGTCTCCCCACCAACATTGTGCATGAGATCAACAGAACATGATACAAGTCAGACAGAGTAATATGTTCACTAACAAGCAACAGGAAATGCAATTATACACAGATGAGTTAAATCAATGAAACAACACATTTAACAGCATGGAGTAAAAAGAACATTCTAGGCCAGGGGCACTCAACTTGAATTTTGGAGGTGCACAACTCTGCAGTTTAGTGCCAGTCCTAATCTAATACACCTGGCTTTAATGTGCACGCCTTCCTGAAGATCTTGATTAGGTGAATCAGGTGTGTTAAATTAGGATACTCTGTTGTAGATCACCAGCAGTAGAGCTGGGCAGCCACAGAGATTGTTCACACACCTGTTTGCCCTTTAGCCATGCCTTTATTTAGAAAAAATAATAGTAGGTGCCACAGTTACAAGTAGATGCACTAGCACTGAATGGTCTCAGGTAAAAGGCCAAGTAAGTGGTAATGTTTTTTTGAACACAGTTCCCTCTTGTGGCAGATGTTGTAGATGTAGATACTGCAATGTGCCTGGACTGATGTTCTGCAGAGTTAAGCAGTGCACATCCAAAACACATGTATCTGAAATATGAAATACACTTTGAATTGGCCCTTGAATTGTATCACCCTCATACTGTATACACTTCGCTAAAGGAATAGTTCACTCAAAAATCATATTTATATATTTTTCCACATATTTTTGGTTATTATATTGTGCATTGTAAAGCAATGCGCAATATACTGTTATTCGTTTTTCATATATTCTTCTTCTTCTTCTTCTTCTTCTTCTTCCGCCGGATTTTTGACGCGCTTCTTGTCCCGCAGTTTTTGAGATATCGACACCGTTCCAACTCCAGATTGTTCGGTCCGATTGTGTGATCCGGGCTCGTATACAGAATTTTGATCGGATTTGCGGTTTTCCTAAAAACTTCCTTAATCTGGGATTTTTTTCCCATAGAGAATGAATGGGGAGCAAAAATGCATGTTCATCTACTGTACTTCTGCTTGACCGACTTGCACCGTTTCGGATACACTATATCAGGGCAGGCCCCTGAGCACAAATTCACTGTTGTTTTGACCCACACTCGTTTATTTGTCGTTTTATTGCCATCCCTTTTTTGTCCCATTGACCTCCATTCATTTTTGGCCATACCAAATTCCAGGCTTCCATTTGCGCAACAGCAACCAAAATTGATATACTACATCATGGCAGGTAACAGAGCTCTAGTCCAGAGCCATACTGACCCGCACTCCTTTTCTTGTCATCTTTTCTTCCCTCGTTCCTCCCATTGACTTCCATTCATTTTCACATACAGTACACTCAAGCCACAGAGTTTCTGTGTCCCAACAGCCACCAACATTCATGTACTCCACCAGGACAGATAACAGAGCTCTAGTGCAGGGCCATACTGACCCGCACTTCTCTTTTTGTCATCTTTTCATCCCTTATTCTTCCCATTCATTTTCACCTAGAGACATGGCAACCGCCTTAGGTCCCATAGCAACGCCTTGGGTGCCATAGCAACCACCTTGGGGACAATAGCAACCGCCTTGGGTGCCATAGTAACCGCCTTGGGTGCCATAGCCACTGCCTTGCGGCCCATAGCAACGGCCTTGAGGCCCCTAGCAACGGCCTTGGGTGCCATAGCAACGGCCTTGAGTCCCATAGCAACGGCCTTGGGACCCGCAGCAACTGCCTTGGGTGCCATAGCAACCGCCTTGGGTGCCATAGTAACGGCCTTAGGGCCCATAGCAACCGCCTTGGGTGCCATAGCAACCGCCTTGGGGACCATAGCAACCACCTTGGGTGCCATAGCAACCGCCTTGGGTCCCATAGCAACCGCTTTGGGTGCCATAGCAACTGCCTTGGGTGCCATAGCAACCGCCTTGAGTGCCATAGTAACGGCCTTGGGGCCCATAGCAACGGTCTTGGGTGCCATAGCAATGGCCTTGAGTTCCATAGCAACGGCCTTGGGTGCCATAGCAACCGCCTTGGGTACCATAGCAACCGTCTTGGGTGCCATAGCAACTGCCTTGGGTACCATAGCAACCGCCTTGGGTGCCATAGCAACCGCCTTGGGGCCCATAACAACCGCCTTGGGTGCCATAGCAACGGCCTTGGGTGCCATAGCAACGGCCTTGAGGGCCATAGCAACAGCCTTGAAGGCCATAGCAACGGCCTTGAGGACCATAGCAACGGCCTTGGGACCCATAGCAACGGCCTTGGGGCCCATAACAACCGCCTTGGGTGCCATAGCAACCGCCTTGGGGCCCATAACAACCGCCTTGGGTGCCATAGCAACGGCCTTGGGTGCCATAGCAACGGCCTTGAGGGCCATAGCAACAGCCTTGAAGGCCATAGCAACGGCCTTGAGGACCATAGCAACGGCCTTGGGACCCATAGCAACGGCCTTGGGTGCTATAGCAATGGCCTTGAGGGCCATAGCAACAGCCTTGAGGGCCATAGCAACGGCCTTGAGGGCCATAGCAACAGCCTTGGGACCCATAGCAACGGCCTTGGGTGCCATAGCAACCGCCTTGGGGGCCATAGCAACCACCACAAATACCAAAGCATCACCTTACAAACCAACTGGGATACCTTAGCTTGTGGGCCATGTTAGCAATGCGCAATATCCCGTGTTTCCTTCAGGAAATGCACTTTTCTAGTTTAAAATGTCTTTTTTTGTTTTATTGTGCAGTATTTAGCCATCTATGTACTTGATTGATTTGTCAGCACCAATTTACATGAAAACACAAGCTTTAAAATTGTAAGAGAAAAAATACAATTAGTTTGAACGCAAATTATAGTGTTTTTACTTTTTTCACTTAGAATATGTATGCATTTGATTTTTCAAAAAAAAAAAAAAAAACTATGTTCATTTATGTTATATATGTGTCACGTCCACACCTGGCCCCATCTACTTCTGTGTGTCTGCATCATTTTCCACACCCCCTGGTCACGTCATGTTATTGTTTCCACCTGCTCCTTGTTTATTCCTATATTTCTGCCCCTATGAGTTGTCACTTAGTGTGTGTGTCTTTGTGAGTCATTGGATGTGTATCGTTGCTTATGTTCGTGTAGCATGTTTATGCACACTAAACCTCAGTGGCATTGAATTGTTACCCTTCTTGGTCCTATATCTCCTCCAATCTAATCCCTTCCAATCCAACCCCGCCCTGGGCTAAACCAAAGGGTAATTGCACATCATGTCTTAACTGATTAAACATCTCCAAAAGACATTAAAATGATCTTCTCTAGATATTAAAACAAGTACTTATTCCCTAGGCCTGTTATCTTAATGTTGCAACGTTATTAAAATGTAATACATTAATAATATTGTCTCTTGTGTCAGACCTAACTCCCCTTGTCCTTATTTCTCCTTAGGCATTTCCTTGGCCTTAAGAAAGCTGGAGTAACTTCTGCACTTCCTTTAGTCCAGGTGCAGGTAAGTGAGATTGTCTGGTATTATCGGATAGAGATGGTGATATGTTGGGATCCTCAACATTATCACATTATATTTTCAAGTGCCTTAATGCTTGAAACTTTGGAGCCACAGTTTGGAGACATTTCTGGTCAAACACCCTTGATTCAATGCAGCAATTCATTAACATCTTAGTAGATGTGTTTCAACAGGGAAATCATGAAATTGTGCTGGACAGCAGCTCTCCAAGACTGGAGTTGGAGCCCTCTGGTTTATGCTCTCTTGTTGATCAATCTAGCTACAAACTCTGTCCAACTGTCTCATTCAATAATATTCATTATTATACAACATTTGAAAAAACTTATAAACTTACATTTACTTAAAATGTAATACTAGTGTCTTATTACATGCTTACTGTAACTACAGAAGTTATAGAAATGAGACAGATACTCCTCTATGTACAGTTCCTGGAAAGGGTCAGTGGTTGATGGTAACTCACCCACTGAATTTATTTGGTTATTCTGACTAAACATATATTACTGGGCTGTAATCTGGAAAAGGGCCAGGAAAATGAGCTGGCTGAAATCAAATAAACAACCATACCCGTCATGGAGATACTCACAGAATATATGTGTGGGAGTGTGTGTGGGTCCATATGGTAGTGGGAGGAAGAAAGAGATGTTTATAGTCCCATCTTTCCACCTGATGTGTAGATGTTGTAAAGTATGTGCTTGGTGGTCTAAAGAGGTCAAGCCTCATTCAGTTTGAATTGGGGAAGGAGAGATTCACCTTCCTGTCTATGGAGCAATATTTGTCCATTTTATTTTTTCAACATTTTCAACATTATATTTATACACGGGGTTTCTTTTTTCTAGTAAAAGTCAGCTTTCTTGCAATGGATACTTTCTGCACAGAGCTATACATAGTCACTGATTTCATAGCACTCAGCACCATCATACCATCTAACCTGACTAAAATGTGAAACACACTCAGAACATTGACTACCATGTGCAAATGGGTGCTGAACTTTCTAACAGGAGAATCTCAATCTGTCAAAATTGGCAACCAGCACACAAAACACGGGAACCCCCAAAGCTCTGTGTCCCATGTTCCACATTCCCTTATACATCTGTGTTGCCTCTGAGACAAACATATCAAATTTGCTGATACTACAGCCATTGCACTGATCACTGGAGGTGATGAGACAGTATATGGGAGGTGGTGGTGGGATGCTGCAATGACAATAATCTTACAAAAGTAACACTTATTTGGTATTTGGCAGTGGGTTCACATGGTGAATCAGGCTGCTGTTCAAGTAAATACAGCTGACAAAATGTAAGCTTCAGGAATAATAACACTGAAATTATTTAGTTGTTTGAAATAGTCCCAAGTCCTCTTCAACACATCCCAAAGATTCTCAATGGGTTTCAGGTCTGGACTTTGTGGTAGCCAGGCCATGAATGAAATTGTTGTTTCACGCTCCCTGAACCACTCCTTCACAAATTGTGCCTGATGAATCCTGGCATTGTCATCTTGGAATATGCCAGTTCCATCAGAGAAGAAAAAATCAATTAATGGAATAACCTGGTCATTCAGTATATTCAGGTAGTCAGCTGACTTCATTCTTTGGGCACATAATGTTGCTGAACCTTGACTTGACCAACTGCAGCAACACCAGATCATAACACTGGCCCCACAGGCTTGTAGAGTAGGCACGAGGCATGATGTGTGCATCACTTCAGCCACCTCTCTTCTTACCCTAATGCACCCATCACTCTGGAACAGGGTAAATCTGAACTCATCAGACCACAAGACCTCCCAATCCATTTACTTCTCTTCACATTGTGCATGTGGAAATGCTCTGATTTTCACTTTCAAACAAATCACCAAGTTCTACTGTTTTTGTACGGTTTGATTTTACCAAAAGTGATTGCCGATAAAGATCATTCAAGATTTATTTTCAAGCACATTCATTCCTCGAAGATGATGTTTCCCCTGCTGTCCTTCCACTTTTTAACATCTTTTTCGCGACCACAGGATGTGTCTTTTGACATGGTTATTTAACAAATGAGAAGCTACCCACTGCATCAGTTATGGTTAAATAACTTGTTTTCAGCTGAAACATAATCACCTATGCAGTAATCATCCAATGGGAGGCATTTACCTGTTTGCTTAGTTAAATCCAGATGGTGACATTTTCTTTGTATATATACATGCAAAGTAGACCAGACGTCCCTCTCTTCAGCCACCTTTTCTATGTCATATTGGAGGAATCCAAGGCATTCCCAGGCCAGCTGAGATATAATCTCTTCAGTGTGTCCTGGGTCTTCCCCCAGGGTCTCCTCCCATTTGGACATGCTCAGAACACCTCACCAGGGAGGTGTCCTGGAGGCATCTTAACCATGTGCCCAAACCACCTTAACTGGATCCTCTCAATATAGAGGAGCAGCGGCTCTACTTCCCCAGATGTCAGAACTCCTCACCCTAACAAAAATCAGTAGTGTGCTTTTCACAATAAAGCAGTAATAGAAATGGTTCAGACTTAAACTGGGCCTCATTTTTGGATGGGGACAAACAGTGGCCCTGCCCGCGATTGACTTTGATCTCAAAGGGGGATGCGCACATGACGGGGACTTGCGTGCTGGAGGGAGGCAGGATGGGACAACAAAGCATTTGTGCTTAGGGCACCCACATGCCTAGCCCGGTACTGTCCAGAGTGATTCATGAACTGACATCTGAAGTATTATGTGATCTCAATCTCCTCATTTGTACTATTAAGGTATTATTGAGACTTGTCAGCAATATTATTATTTAAATATAAATTTTAGTATTATTATTCTATTGGCAGCCATTTGAATGGAAATAAGTAGATTTGGTTAGTTGCTTAATTAAAGTGAGTATAAAGTTAGAGGATGCAAAAAATGTTTATTACTTGTTTAACCATTTCATGCATGAATGTCATAGAAGATAATGACATTAACTGTCCATCATGCATGAAAGGGTAAATGGCACACTGATACAAATATACTGAGGCTATAAATACTGCATTTTAATACATGCTCTGTGGTTTTGCTTTATACCAGGAACCTTCTAAATTAATTGCCCTGGAGATCCTCTTTGCACCACAGTTCGGTAATTTCTCTGTTCAGACACACCTACTAAACCAGGAAATTAACAGATAATCGAAGCAGGTGTATTCAGCAGGGAAATCACCAAATTATGTAGGACACCAGCCCTCCAGGACCACATTTGAAGATCCCTGCATTATACTCCTATTTTTTCTATTCTTTTTTGTTTTATTCTTTCAAACATTAATCATTTATAAATAACTTAATTTTTTGAATATTTTTGTTTTCTGGTTTACATTTCTTGATTTTTTTTGTACTGCACTTTAGTTATCTTTTTGAATACTGCACTGATTTGATGAATAAGTGCTACGGTGTTTTAAACACATATCCAATTTCTGCCAATATATAAAGTGAGGCCATGGAATTCAATTCATCTATTCGTAGACAAACGGGGAATTCCGAATACAACCACCAGAAGGTGCAATGTGTGTGAACGTGGTTAGGTTACACCTAAGTAATTACATTGCGACTCTCTTGGTGACCACTAGAGGGCACTCACCTTTGGCATACCTTTGGCATACTATACCTTTGGCATAGAGGGGTAAGCTTTGAAAACTTCCACTTCTGAACACTAGGGCCATGTCCACTTAAAAAAAATTTTTTTAATGAGGTTTATATGATTTATGACTATTTATGACATCAATATAACATCACTTAACTCCACAGCTTCACCTTTTGACCTCAATGTTGCCAAAACTAATCATTATTTGTTTCTCCACCAGATTAAACCAACTGCACAATCCGTCAGGGAACAAGTGGAACTGGTTGAATCATTTCTGGGCAATAACTAACACACAATAAATATTTATTAACAGTGTCAACAAAGACTCCCAGTAACCAGAAATCTAAAAATGCACTTTTCTCTGCTAATAAAAATAACCTTTGTGGTGTCCTCCCATTAACTACAGATTCATGTAAATGCAGATCTTTAATAACAATGCTTTTATTGGCTTTCCATGTTACTGCATCTCTATAACCAGAGTTGCCAGGTTCGCGGTTTTCACGCCAAATTGTGATTGTTTGAAAATCCAGTTGCGGGTGAAAATTCAAGGGTGTCGGGGTGCGTTTTTTGGGCTACCTTTAAAAATTACCACAGCCGCCAAAAAAACAACAACAAAAAAGTGGGTGTTGCCTAGGATATTACTTCAACACGGAAGGCAAACAGGTATAAGTCGACACTAAGGAAGTTTGAATACAACAATAACAATGAAGAGAACACAACAATATAAGGAAAGATAGCCTGCAAAGGAGAATGAGAGAGAGAGAGAGAGAGAGAGAGAGAGAGAGAGAGAGAGAGAGAGAGAGAGAGAGAGAGAGAGAGAGAGAAGGTGAAGAGAAAACAGTCACTAGCTAATATGCCAGGTAAATGGGGAAACACGGGAGGCAGTATTGCAAAGACGGAAAAAGAAAAAGGTTTGATGGACTGATAATAAATCCCTTATAAACAAAATACTAAGTCATACACTCATAGTTGTTTTGCCATTTGCTTCAAACGTGTGACAGACATATATTTTGGGCTAGTTTAAGCTTCCGAAGGGCAGGTTTTAGACTGACTTTGGGTTGGATATTTTTGTTGGATGTGGCAACCCTGTCTATAACTCATTTTCTAGGGTCTTCTGAAAGTTGATTAAGGCATGTTTCACCAGGCATCTTGAGAATGTCAGTCATTAACAAGGCTTTGTGTGCCTGAATTTAATGGGCAAAGCACCAATGAAACCCACACTTCCTTAACGCAAAACAACTTACTTTTCCTACCCTTCACTATGGATGTGCTCAGTAAAAGACTTGAACAGTACATCTGTGTATTTGTCTATAATGGATGGATGGATGGATGGATGGATTGTCTGATCAGACTACATTTAATTTGTAGACAGTGTAGACATACAAATAATTACCAAGAGTTTACTTACTCTGACAGTCAGTAAAGATGCAGTGTCTTTACAATGCCAGCAGGGGGCAATAACTGTATTCCATCGCCACCGGGGTCAGTTTACAATAAAGTAAGGAATAACCTGAATTACTGGCACTTTATTAAAAAAAATTTTATCAACAGTACTTTGTTTTAAACCATCGTTCTGTAAAACCAGTGGTAGACAATGCAACAACAGTAAAAAATGAACGATGGCTTATTTTTTGGACATTAGTGATGGTATTTCTGATTGATGGTGATGGTGATTTTAGACCGAGTAAAACGGGAGGAACTAGTTTACAGCCGGTGTTTGTGGAGTGATTCAGCGTGAGCGATCAATGTTAACAGTCAGACTCTCTCAGTCAACCATGCAAATATTCCCTCATGTTTCACCATCCCTTACAGGAAACGTCTCGGCCTAGTTAAAAACAAACCACTCCTCCCTTATCTACCATCTACTTCTGTTTAGGTTTTGTATGTGAGGCTTACTTGTTCACCCACAAGGGAAAGAAGGAAACGAGAGCTCGGAAGTTTGCAAATTGCACCTGTTATCACTTGTTTGGTATCAATCCGCGCAACGTCACCGGACTCATCAGAGACTGGGAATTTCCTGTGTTTACGTTTCAGTCTCCTTTAGCATGTTTATGTACTGAAGTGTCACTGCGTGTCAGTTCTCCTTTAAATATAGATTTTTGATAACAATATTTCTTCTTCACAGTCTGTATGCAAAGTAATTTAAGCCTGAGGTTACTTATTATTAACGAGGTTACTTAGCAAGAAGCTCCTCATATGGTAGCTGTGTTCAATAAGATCAAGTTCTACAAAACTACATGAGGTTATTATGTTATTAGGAAAATTAATGAGGATTATGGGCTTATTTTATATTATTGGTTACATTTTCCTGTCTCAGTGGTTTACCTAGTCCCAGAGTTATAAAGGGCAGGTATCAGCATGTTTAGACCTACTTATCATGTAGGTCTGTTCTTGCAGGTTCCCGTAAAGACCCCGGGGTGGGGACTTCCCTGTCAGGCTGTTTAAACATTCAAAACACTCAGCACTGACTTGCAATCAGTCTTATGCTGAAAAGCCTCAGACCAGAAATAACAGAGTAGGCTGGGTATTCCACGGACACCACACAAGTCAGGAACAAAGCCCTCCAATTATAGTCTCTGGACTTTAGAAGTGTCCACCTCAGGTTCTAATGCACCTACTAAATCTGGTAATAACCAGTTATAGCAGATGTCTTTAAGTGAGCACATCACCAAACTAGACACCAAGCCATCAGGAAATGTCCTCTTGGCTGAAACGGAAAACTAAAGCAGTGGGATTGATTTAGATTTACAGAATCTTCTTGTGGGCAGCGCGGTGGATTGGTGTTTAGCATGTATGCCTCTCAGCGCTGTTGTCTTGGGTTCAAGTCCCCAGCTAGGTAGTTTCCATGTTCTCCCTGTGTCTTCATGGGTTTTCCCCAGATCTCAGTTTTCCTCCCATAGTCCAAATACACAAAGGTCTGGTGAATTGGGTACTCTAAATTGTCCTTGTGTGCCCAGCAATGGATTGGCACCCTGTCCAGGATTTGGCAAGGATAGTGTGTAAATGCCCTGCCCTGCACCCAGTGAAGGGTTAGGGAACTCACTGCAACCTGAGCAGGATTAAGGTGGATGTGATTAAGGAGATGAGATGGATGGATGTAATATCTTATTGAGGTATCAAGACAAGTGAGATGTGCAAGTTCAAACCAGAGATCCCTACTTTTACAAGAGCCTCAGCAACACAGTTTTAGTAGTTTTCAAGTAAAACACAACAGTCCCCTCCAGAACTAAGCAAGATCATTCAAGACATTGTTAGATATCCAACCAGGGGTTCTCAACCATTTGATTGAGGTGTGAGATAAAACCTGGGACCTGTTGGTCTTCTGCACTTGTATTCAAACACATTCTTCATACAATAAGGTTAATATGACTTATTACATAAACAGACTAGTTTGAAATAGAGTATGACACTTCTGTAATGTTAATGTGCATAAAAATCGCTTTATTTCCAATCAGATAAGAACCTGCATGCAGAAACCAATGATTCATTGATTTCTTAACTCGAGATAGATTGGTGATTTCACATCATGTGATGTAGAACAAGCAGCAGATTTTTTTTTACTTTTCTCCATGCAAAAAACATGGTTCACTCACTCACTCTGGCACTACTATGAGCATCCTTCTACAAAATATAAATATATATTGCTTAAAAAGGTCTAAAAGAAATAGAAACTTTTACAAAATAACACAAACAACTGCTTCAAAACTCTTCTGAAAATCTTCCACTAGTGTATAGATTTTTGTTTACTAAATCACATGTACAGCTTAGAGGGGAGGACCCTCGTCCTGAAGGAAGGCAATAAAATAAGCTATTTGACAGTTAAATTAATACAAAAAAAAATTAAAATTAAAAATGAAGTAATTATGATACACTGAAAAAGAGACAGGAAAAAAGTAAACTAAACAGACAGGAAAAAGTTAGTATTAGCATTGGTCATTTTTAAACTCAATGTTTCTCACTGACAAAGAAACAATAATAATATATCAATCACTCCATTTTTAATTTACAGACTCAATAATGGGAAAAGTGATACGAAAAAAGTTTTGGCATTTAAATATTTGGTAGGTAAAAGTATGCCAAAAGTTGTACATTTTATTCAAACGGCTATATATACACATCCCTGGAAATCAGAAGTCTGTTTGCAGTGACCTTTCTGTTGGTCAATAACAAAAAGACATGTACCTGTTAAGTGAGCTTAGATAACAAGAGAAAAACGCTCTGAGTAACAATAACTGGGCTTGGCTGCCAATCAATTTAGAAAACTATAAACTGATTTGACATAACTACAGCCTCAGACTCATTCATACCTTCTATGACATGAATATATGGAATGTAAAATCTGCTTGCTTACCATATTAAAAATGAGTCTGCATGCTAACTAAAATGTTAGCATGGTTCCAGCTTTTAAACATAACTTTATCCAATTGAATGTCAAAGCCCAAAGGTATGTTTTATAAAAAAAAAAAAAAAACACACACTCTGAATTTCAAATCTCAATTTGTACCTTCAGTACTAGTTAGAACAGACAAAGTTAATCAATCAATCTGCAAAGGGTTTAAAAACAAAATTACATTTCTTAACAATAAAAGGCTACAGTAACATTCCCCTCAACAGCACCTATTCTGCCAACGGCACAGAGGCTTAAAAATTAAGTTGTGACTGTGTTTGGACTGGTTGGAGTTTTATACGAAGGTTTAATCCACATTGTTTACCTGCAAAGATCACTTTGCATCTTGTAGTGTTTACAAACCAGAAAAGCTTAAAAGGAAAATAAAAAATGACATTTGCTTTGGGCAAAAAGAGGAGCCAAACAGAATAACGTCAAGACTAGTACAGTGCAGTTTGGCAACAGTGCACCTCCTCTCCTGGTGACTTTGAACTAGTGAAGTTCTATTGAAATGTCCAGTCAGAGAAATCACATTTTCATTCAAAAATAGTGATGTTCTATGGTTTCTCAGGCGCAAGAGAGAGCAAGGTCAGCTGTGCTTCAGAGGCACTATGTGAGTTTAGAGTTCAGAATTTCTTATTTGCTTGAGAGAAAGTTGTGTGTTCATGCATAGATCTCTGTGGTGGGCGCTTTCTTGTAGATGGGTTTCTTGCCCAAGTCGTAACTGCCTTCATCTTTTTTCTTCATGCGGTAGACCAGGAGAAGGATGAGGAGGACAGCAAAGAGCAGACCAACAGCACCACCAGCAATAACAGCTGCAAAAACACAGGTGGTAAATTATGCACATGTATACAGCAGTATTTTAAGACCATAACTTTACACACACACACACACACACACACACACACAAACAAACAAACAAAATACCACCAGGGCAAACTCCTCTTACCTGCCAGAAGTTCTGTCTTGTTAAAAAAGCTCTGTTGGACACTTGATGAGCGAGCAATCTCATTTCGTTGCACTATCTTAAACTCATCTTCTGTTGGCTGTGGCTGAGCAGGCTCCTTATCAGGAATATTGTTATCCAGTTCAGTCTGAGAGAGAAAAAGAGAAATGAACCATTATTTTCATGATCACATTCAGTGGTTAAACTTTTGGTCATTGAGCTAAATTAAACATTTCTGTATAGATTTGAACATTTTTTTGGAAATTAATTTACCGTAAATGTGGCACTCTTATCTTCAGGTATGTCTTCATCCCCAGAGCCCGACATGTCATCAAAGCCATCCTCATAACCATCCACATCATCATCATAATCATCATCATCAATTTTATCCCCTTCAAGTGTGAAACCAAAATCACCAGATGACTCAAGGTCAACATCATCTGAAGGCATCCATGTCTCGGTCTCTCGTACCTGCAAGTACACAGACACCATGATTAGTCTTAATTTTCACCTTTACAAACCTTGTGATTGTTTTTGTGATTGAAGCTCACATCCTGGACATTACGAGACAAAAATGCAACACTTACAACAGATATGTCATTCTCTATATATCTATGCATAATCAGCCATCATTGAATTCTATAACTTTTAAGTAAAATAATACTGATATTGGAATATACTTCAGTTTGCTTTTCAAAAATTGAAGCAATCACAATGGAGAGTGGCATAACCTTGGAGGCACCAAAAGGAAGTGCTCACCCTGGTCCTTATCTTTTCTGTTAATAAGGTTACACAGGAAATGCTTGATACCACATCAACCCTGAGCACAATGGACTTCTGTTGTGCCTTAAACAATGGAGGGGGGGGGCATGCAAACATCAGCAAAAGCCTCCGATAACTGGATTTGCTGATGACCTTCTGGGCTAAACAACCACTTAGCCTTTAGAAAGCAAAGCAGCAGTCCATTGTGCAATTACATGGATTATGAAAGTATAATTGAAAAACAATATAACTATTTTGGTTAGTGGACATAATTTGTTCCGCACATTTGAAGCAAGAGTTAACTCTCAGAGCCATTTAATATGTTCAGTGTGTAAGCATATATTTGTGAAAGACAAATAGACAGATAAACTCAAAATGACAAATAGAGCCAGACAGATAATGAGAGTATGAAGAGACAAATAATGCCCAACGTATCTGTAGATAGCAAGGTTTCAATGTGACTAGTTTGATACACTGTATATTTTATAAAAACAGCTGAGTAACACTTTCCACATAAAAGTGTTACTCATGTTTCTAAGTAAACAATAAAAGGGTGGATCCAGGAATGACGGGACTATGGACAGACTCAAATATTATTCATCTACTTGGTAGACTGGCTTCTTGTTAAACTTGGATTGCTATTCAACTGTTGTATAGCAAAGAGCTCAAAACTCTTATTATTTTTTAACATCAACCTTCAACATGTGTCCGTTAACATTTGAGTGTAATTTTAATCTTTGTATAGTTTAAGCCAAAAAACTGACCCTGAAGACAGAAGGCATTAGTGCACTGTCACCAATATATTAACAATTATTTTCAAACTCTTTTGGAAAAAAATGGAAAAACTACAAGACAGCAATCTGGAATGCTAGAGCCCATCTCAAAAAAGCAACCAATTTATTTCCCATGTTGCCATGCATGTGAGTGCACTATAGCCAACCCGATAACCTCACCACTAAACAGTGTCATTGAGTTATTTTTATCCCAGGTCATATGCACAGAATACACTATGTGTTTTGCTGCCAGCTAAATTGTTTGTAATTGTATTGTTCATTATGATATTTGTTTCAAAGACATGAAGAAATAAAAAACGTAAATGTAAAAACTGCTAATTTTAATCACTAGCAGTGTTTAGAGGGGAAAGTTGGTGCCCTCAAACCATCTGGCCCCTGTGTCACATGGTCTGCAAGTGAAGCTAATTAATAGCCTCTACACACAATTACATTATCACACACTACCATAAGACACAAACATACACCTTACTTCTGCACATTTCTTCATGTCTCAGTTTACTACTGAAGTTACGACACCCATCCCTGGAAATGAATCATAATAGCAAGCATGTTAGCACAGGATTGCCTGCACACCAAGAAGGACATAGGGGTCTTTATCTCTCTTGATTTGCTGCCAACTGTCAAGCGAAGATTTATCAAACTTAATACCCGGCGCCCGCTTCGCATACCGAGAAATCACAAACAACTGTACATAGTTCTCAACAATGCACATGGAAAATTACTAAAACAACAAAAGACATACCTCAAGATCACAAAATCTACTACACCCTGCTGGACTCAAGTCCATCATTTTAAATGTAAAGTACAGGGTTGTTAAAAGTCCCCCAAAATGTTTGCAGCTTTGCATTCCTTCCCATGTCATAACATTTACACTTTTCTAAATGCAACAATAAAAGAAGTTTGATCTGTGCTGAACAGAATTCAGTTTCCGAAGGAGAAAACATTTTTTGCTATGGTGCTCATTATGCTGCTCATAACTAAAATTGAATTATCCGCATGTATTTTCTACAATTTCAACAATAAATTCAACACACTTAGCTAATGATGGCATTTGATCCAGTGGTCAAAACAAAAAGGCCAAGGCCATCTTCAGGCCTACTCCTGAAAAACTAAGATCCCACATGGGATGAGAAGTCAGCTCTGGACTCTCGTGTATTTAAAAAAAAAGTCCATGACAGATTGTAAATTATAATACATCAGAAATAAAAAGTAAAAGCAAGTGCAGAAGCCCCCTCCAAAACTCCCCTGCCTTAAAATATACACGCTTACACAGTCAGTTCTGTTGTTAGAAGGAAGACAGAAGAAAGTGACAACCACACTGGTTCAGAGTTGAAAAGGGAAAACCACTTGGGCAACTATTTCCTTGAAACATTAAATATAAAAGACCAAAAGAATTTACCTAACTGCAGCTGAAGAAAGCACCTAACATCTAAACATTACAGCAAGCTCACTGGTAAATCACTAAAGAAATTCAGAGGAATTTCACAAAACAGAAATCAGTAACTTTGAAGTCTCAAAAGACAAGTTACTGGCTTACAGAGAAGACTTCAGAGCACAAAGAATGAAGATGTAGGTCACAGCATAGAATTCTGTGCACTGTAAATTGTGTTATATATTGCACCAAGGTCCTAGAGAAATAAAGTTTATTCTCACTGTATATATATATATATATATATATATATATGTAGTAGAGAGAGAGAGAGAGAGAGAGAGAGAGAGAGAGAGAGAGAAACCTTGAATACTGCACTCATTAATTTTTTGTCGCAATTTCAAAAGGTCCTCGTTTTGTCTCTCACCTTTAAAAAATCCCTTCAACCTCTTATTCAACCTTCTTGGACAGAGAAATCTTGAGGCTCATGTGAATTGGTAAAGTCAGTTAAGACTGGCATAGCAGCCAACAAATCCCACCATCTGCTAGCAAATGGCTCAGCATCTGTTCCACTAAGCCAAGAGAACAGAACAGAGCTCCCTGCAATCACTGCCACATTTTTAATGGGCTAGATAACTTAGCTTTTAGTTTAACATTTCTGGGAACATTGTAAGGATAGATCCACATATAAAACTAGATCATGCCATCAGCAATCATAAACAAAGTGCCTCCATGTGTTGTCAAGGCAGTATATACCCATTCCTTATCTCCAAGAAGGTAGTTATTCAGGCTTCTCTATGTATTTTGTGGGATTTTGATTAATGGCTTAAAAAGTATACTATGCTAGAGATGTTAATGATTTTCTTCATGAAAAACAACAGAAATGCCTGACAAAGGGATTTTGTTTAATGAGACAATTACATCTCAATTCCCTAAGGCTGATTAATCAGACACTCATTTTTCTTTGTTGAAATTTACAACAAAGAGAGGCAAGATATTTAGTACGCAATATGTTGGTTTGAAGTCAAGAAAACATTGCGTTCCTGTCTTTAGGAGTATGAAAATGCATCAGTGCTCTGACAGTGGCAATTTAACAGTATAAACTGTTATAGTATAATATAATACAATAGTATATTAAAATTGTATAGTTAGTATACAATTATTTTTACTGTTTACATTACTATGATGTGGATATTTCCTGTGCAGTCTGGGTAAACTGAAACAAACTGATTACTGTAACATTTTCATGTTGTTTATTCTTGTTATGTTGGTGTGCAACAGCCTTAAAACTTGACAGCTTGATAGAAATGTATAAATGAGTTCAACAATGTACACAAAAGATTTTAAGAACCCCATGACTACTTTGAGGTGTTATACATGATCTCAGATCTTAAGTTATTCTGTGCACCCCTGAAAGACAGCTTCTGACTCACACTGAGGCGCACATGCAATGAGAGCATTCCAGATTCTTTCCACCTTCACAGGAACTATTTATAGCATCATTTCCCCATGCCAGACTGAACCTGTACTACAGATGAAAAGACTCCTCACATCAAAATAAAACTCTGTAGCTGCAGTAGCTCATGGACAACATCAATCCACAGATCTCTACGGTACACAACCTGTACAGTTCTTGATCTTATAGTGTCAGCGATTGTCTTCTACTTCAACATAATCCTTCCAACTGAGTGTTAATCCAACTTTATGATGTGCTATTCTAAAAGGAGAATACAGTTATGGCCTGTTTAACAGTGTACAAGCAACAACCTACTATAGATCACATTGATACACAGGCAGTCATCTGAAAAACTTTTCTGGGGGAGTATGTCCCGCTAAAATGTAAAGTGCTCCTTATATAAGCTCTAGGAGAGCTAATGTTTTAGAAAGCTATGCTGCCGAAAGCCTGATTATGAAACAAAGTCCATTCATTCATGCTCTCCTCTGCCTCCATTGTCACTTCAAAGGACACCTTTCATCCCTTTCTTCTGCCTGCCACTGGCTTTCATTAATTAAGCTGCTCACTGTTAAGTGAGGGCCTTTTTCAGTCACAGTGAAAAAGATGGGTCCAGCTGTAAATCCCAAACAACTGGTACTGCACAGAAAGAAATCCATTTAAAGGGGGAAGGTGTCAATTTTATAGAGGGCAATTTGTCATTAAATATTAACTATTCAAAACAGCATGGAAACTTTGTGGGAGAACCAACAACTATACTTAATTCACTAAAAATTCTAATTTACAATTCATTTCCACTTACACCAAACATAGTTGATCAATCAAAACATGTCTGGTGTCAGAACTTTGCTTCGTTACTTCGTTCCAACACTTCACACAACAATTTTTCTTTTTCAAATACAGGGAAAATGTCAATATGATTTTTGCTTACCAAAATCACCCCTGAGACCTCACAAGTAAAACTACTACCTGTGTATTTCCAGTGCTAATTACATTTCTGAAACTCCTGAATATTAAGTGAAAGCCTTAGACAGAGCCCTTGCTTGTGTGATGGAGAGAAATTAAACCTACAAAGCACACTTAAAAATGTAACATTTTCAACAACTATTGAAATAAGATAATCAGAGGATAAGTGGAATGAAGTTCAATCATTCTATAATAATTTCACTGCTTTTCATGTTATTTTCTCTATAAATATTTCCACAGAAAGGACAATGGATGTCACTGATATTTTAAACATGACTATCATGGCTATCCTTTTATGACCAAGTGGGCCTGCTTATTGAGGACACATCAGGGAAATGTTGTTTAATAACTTGATGGTGGACTCCAGGTCCTAGCTAGGTATCAGTAACCAACTGCTATCAAGGTGACAACAGGTTAATAATACCCAAAGCAATTTAAGAGAAGTCCTAAACTCAAGAAGTAAAAGAGCTACATATATTTTATTAAAGCTTTAATCAGCACTTTTTGGACCATCTTTAATGATATGGTCACATAACAGTATAAATGTTCTTCATAAAACATAGGTATTCATCTCTATCTCTGTGCCTAATGACTATGTTATACATGCATATTCAAAGCAAAACATCATGCAGACATGGTCACAGCATAACCAGAGACACAGAGTGAAAATAAATAAATAAAATTCTTAACTTCTTTCACTCAAGCAGCAAACAAAACCCCGTTTCTCAGTGCCAACATTCCTTTCACCAAAGAGATTTTATAGGCCAGTGGACAGCAATGCAGAAAGCATTATTATATCCCGGTGAAAGTATTTATCATGTTCACCACTCAGCCTTTCATTAACCATTCTATCCAGCCCATTTATCAAAAAATACCTTCATTAATCTAGTACGACAATGATTTCATACTTAACTCCAAACAAAGAACTCCAACAACATATAACATAGTTGACAGAGCCCTGCAATACCCCAGAGTGGACATGTGCAATGAATCCAATGCAAGCACACATACTGATTATCTACAGAAGAGAACATGTCTTTTCCCAAAAGGGGAGAAGAGAGCTTCATTTTACAGAAGACAAGCTGGTTTTCCTATTGAGGCCTCAAGTGCATTTCCTTCCAAGTTGAATTTGGTTCATGGAATGTTATTACACATAAGTACTGTACTATTACCAAGAACAATGTTCACATTCAGCACAGTGTAACACTGGATAGAGTTAACATTTCTATCATTTTATTAACACATGCTGAATTCATGACAATTGAATGAATTAACCAAGAAGCAGAATTATTCTACATAAGTCTATGACTGCCTCAAAACTGTTAACATTGTAATCTTGTCTGATCTTCTTAAGTAAAAGACAAGGCATCAACCTTCTATGCTAAACAAAGTGTAGTAGTTTGCATTAGTTTGTATTTCAAAACCCATAAATGTGTGCCTGTATTTGTAAGCATCACTTCCTACAAAAATATTCTTCAGACATTAAACTGAAGATTTAAATGAAAGTCACACTTGAATTTAAATTGTTCTCTAGTCCAGTTGCTGGAGGAAGGGAAGCAATGAAAGCGCTGGACCATTTAAATCCAGCCAAGTGTGTGAAATCCCAAAAGAGGGCTGGTCAAGGTCATAAGGGGTCAAATTCCACTGAAAAATACTATAGGAAGACTTGGGGGGGGGGAGCAAGAGATGCTTCTGTATGATTCTGAGGAATGTTGCAGCTTCCTCTGCTAAAAAAGACCAGCAGCCTTTTGATGTACATTTGCTATCTCCTCATTTAATTAATCAGTTTAGCAAAAACAGCCACACTGTCCAACAATTTAACAGGCAAGAGGTTGTGCTAGTCTATTGATTCAGTCACTCCAATGTCTAGTTTGTTTCTCTGGGGTAAGAAAGGACATCACATCTGAAGCCTTACACCACAAGATCAAGACAGCATACACAATTCAGTATTAACACCAAAGTCAGGAGATAAATATGTTGTTCCTCATCAAATAAAAATCTGTGTTAAAACTACCAGGTGATACTTCAACATCTCAAATGGACAGTCCTCCATTCAGAACATTTGCATTTTTTCTGTGTTTTTGTGGCTGGCTGACCACGCACACTGGGTGGTATCTGTCTTATTACCATTCCATTCTATTTCAGCCTGTTCCCAGCTCCTCCACCACAGAAAGACATCTGCACTAGTCCTTTCTTTCCTATTATAAAAAACAGCATGGCACAGAACTGTGGCATACCACTTGCAGGTGTTTTGGTCACTGATTGCAGGTTTCATTTTGCTGTTTTTTTGTAGTAAAATCACCACCATAAAAATAAACAGAATACAACTATGTGGTTTCTGTTAACATTATTTTGGGAGAACAAGACTGAGCCTTTTAAAGTAAAACACCGTCTACAAAAATTGTGTCCGTTTTTTCTGCATTAATCTTAGAAAACATGGACGAGATGTGTACACAGGACATGAATACCTCACAGCTATAGACCTAGAGTCTACTAAAGAAACTAACAATAGGACATTTCAGTCTAGTCAACATGCTGGACAATGCTGAAGACACTAAAATGACCTGTTATGCCAGAAATGGCAAGAAAATAGTGACGTTATATGTTATGTATGCCTGAATGATTTGATTATAGTGTCTACACACATATAAAGTGATTTTACTTTTAATGAAAGTAACAATTATCTATGATTAACCATTACTAAGGTTTTTTAAACATACGATCTAAAATGGTACGTTTGATTTAAGAGCACAGACTTATGGTTGGTTAAGGTAAGCTAGCCAACTTACTTGGCTAGTAAACTGTTTGGCTAACACAGGTCAACTGCTCGTTACAAAGCATCAAGAAAACAAGGCGTCTGACTAGTTCTTATCTACATACGCTGAATTCAATCTCACTTAACGTGTAATTAGCTTTACTTAGATACAATCAATCAAAAATATACTGAACAAGCAATAGGTTTCGTAGTTCACCGCCACTTTAAACGACTCTTACTAGTTAGCTTGTGTTAGCTAGTTAGCTGGTTAGCGAGTCACCTGAACATAAGAAACAGTCACTCACCGACTCAGCGAACGCAGCAGCAGCCAAGAACAACACGGTGAGGTACACTTTCATCATTTTACAACCAATTAGCTTATAAAACAAACACCACAGACGATCCAAAACTATTCCTTCACGTCGTGTTCGTAAAACGGAGCTCAAACACAGCTTTACAGTTCACAACTTCTCGTCTGCTGGGTAGCTTTCTCCCACAGCTACGCCAGTCCAAGGCTTGTATAGTTTGTGAGCGATGCTCCGCCCATTTGCATCATCGACCAATAGCAGTGGAGGAGCACTTTTCGTCACTCCGTTTACGGGAATTCTAAAATCACAAAAAGTGCTCTATAATGGGATGAAATTGCTTGCTCTTATAGCATGTGGTGCATACAGCTTTTAAATGAAAGTATTGCGTCTAACACGTGATTTGGAGATTAATAACCAAGTGAAATTACCCTCATCCTTGTTAATAAAATGTTATCTGGTTGTTGCTTATGCTTAAAATGCTTCAAAAATGACAAGCAAGACACGTTTTTTTTCTGTCCTAAGCAATGGATGTACGAACAGATGTTTAAAGAAAACTGAAGTAATCATAAATGGTGTAATTGGAAATACTCTTCAGCAAAAAAAGAACTTCAAAGTGTTAATGGAAAGTAATCTCGGCGCGTAATCTCCCAGCAGCAGTGTCGTCATCGGCTTTTCCCTCAAAAGTGGAAATGAAACACATGTCTGTTTGACTGCCTCTGCTGCTGGAGCTCTTTCTTCCTTATGCTTTTCTCAGCATGTGTATCTTCAGCGAAAAAGAGGTTAAATAGAAGTAAACGTAGCTGTTGGAATCAATTTTCTCTAGAAATGTTTTTGTTTCTTGTGCATTGTTTTTCTCTTATTGCTTAAAGTCTAAAAGGTTATATATATATATAAAACGTGAGACTCAACGTCAGCGTTATGAGACTCAAACTGAACAAAACATAATAAAAATGATTTATCAACTACGTGTTAATGATTAAAACACATCTGAAAAATTAAGCTTACAGAAAAAATAAATTATTGTCATTTTGTTAAAAGCTATAGTACATATTAGTTTGAAGTCTGTTTTTTCTCATGATATGCATTTACTTATGAATATATGAGTGTGGCATTATTATTGTTTGACATGTACAAAAACAGCAGTGTTTCATTGTTATGATCTGACATACGGTGGAAAAGCATGCTCAGCTCTGTGCAAGACATTTCAAAACGTTTTCAACCTTTAATGTGACCTATATTCCACAATTCATTTGAAAAAACCAATGTAAATCATTTCAGTGTGAGGGAATACGTTAAAAACGTTCAATAACATGGTTAATTAAATATGTACAACAACTAATACTTTGCCAAAGCACATTTAAATTTTATTATTCTTTTTTTGTGTGTGTGTGGGCGGCATGGTGGCTTGGTGGTTAGCCTCTCAGCACTGAGGTATTGGGTTCAAGTCCCCATCTGGGTAGAGTTTCTATAGGTATGTTCTTCCCCTGCACGGGGGTCTCCGGTTTCCTCCCACAGTCAGGTGGTAGTCTAGATTGTCTCTCTCTCTCTCTCTCTCTCTCTCTCTCTCTCTCTCTCTCTCTCTCTCTCTCTCTCTCTCAAGTTCAGTACGACTATTCGAGATTGAGTTTTTCAGGTAGGTAAGGTAGGTAATTGGGGTGGTAAATTGGGAATAGTCCCAGTATCAATCATGGGATGGTGGAGTGACCCGTGTTCCGTAATGTGATATGGTTGATTCGGGTCCTGTCCCGTGGTTAAGTAACGACCCACGTGTGTTTGTGTATGTGTGTGTGTGTGTGTCTCTCTCTCTCTCTCTCTCTCTCTCTCTCTCTCTCTCTCTCTCTCTCTCTCTGT
>BRDA01075571.1:0-12969 GCA_036984385.1 Crenuchus spilurus | reverse complement strand
TCCTCCCACAGTCAGGTGGTAGTCTAGATTGTCTCTCTCTCTCTCTCTCTCTCTCTCTCTCTCTCTCTCTCTCTCTCTCTCTCTGTGTGTGTGTGTGTGTATGTGTTTGTGTGCACCCAGCAATGAATTGGTGCCCTGTCCTGGGCTTAGTTGGTATAGTGTAATGCCTTGTGCCCAGTGAGGTGGTAGGGTACTAACTATGACCCTGATAAGGGTTAAATGGTGGGGTTAATGGATGGAATGGATGGACTTTTTGAGTTAGAGCTTATCAGCATGACTTGAATTGGCAATCTTTGGCAACTTTTCCTTGCAAAAGCGCTCCAAATCTGTCAGATTGCAAGTGTATCTCCTGTGTACATCCCTCTTCAGGTCAACACGCAAATGTTTAATTAGATTCAGGTCTGGGCTCTGGCTGGGTCACTCCAAAACCTTGATCTTCTTCTGATGAAGCCAATCTTTTGTTGATGTGGATGTATGCTTTTACATCACTGTTATGCTAAAAGGTGAAATTCTTCTTCATCTTGGCCTGTCCCAAAGGTTTTGTGCCTAAATTGAAAATTGGTACTGTTAAGAATTCCCTTCACCTTGACTAAAACCTCAGTTCCAGGTGAAGAAAAACAGCCCCAAAACATAATGCTACCTCCACCATGCGTCACTATGAGTATGACTATGAGTGATGAACAATGGTGTTTTTTTTACCCCAAACCTGTCGTTTGGAGTTATGGCCAAAAAGTTGGTGTCATCAGACAATAGCACATTTTCCTGCATGCTTTTGGCAAAATTTATGTTTTTACAAAATGTCGCTGTGTTTGGATGTTTTCATTTTTAAGAAAAGGCTTCTGTCATACCACTCTACCTCACAGCCCAGCCATAGAGTATGTAGAATACAGTAGGGATATCCAGTTCTTGCTAACGTCACTGTTGTGCCATATTCTATCCTCTTGTTTACATGTGTCTTCAGTGTGTTCCATCATATATCTAATAACTGGGAATTTTCTCTACCCTTCTCCTGAATGATAGATTTCAACAATGAGATCCCTTTGATTCTTTGTTACCTTCTGCGGACCATGGTTTTCACTATATGATGCAACTATGTAAATATAAATATCAGAAAAATAACAGCCTAACAAAAGAAAAGTATACTTCACACTACATAGTTTCATTTAAAGGACCAATGTCCAGGGAATATTTCTCATTTTCTCTTTCAATTCTATGTGAGTTGTGGTAAAGTTACACTGAGCACAACTTCAGTAATTTGTGTTTCCACTACCAGTATTGTTCTTTATCGCACATTACCAAAGAAAATATATACAATGTTCATTTATATATCACTATGTTTTTATTTTCACTGAAGTATATTATTGAATTTATATCAATTTTATTATGATTTTGAAGCTGCATCTTCTTGCAGTCAACATAAATCATAAATGAAGTGGGCAAACATGAGACAAAGACAAGACATCACTTTAGATATATTTACTGTACACAGATGTCCTACAGATTCACACAATAATGATAAAATATGATCTTTAAATGAAATACTCTACATGTCCAAAGATTTGTAAACACCTGCTCATCCAGTGGATCTTCTGAAATTATGGTGTTTATAGGGATTGTGTTCTTCGTTTGTGGCAGTTAGAGCCCCTAAGTCTTCTGGGAAGGCTTTAAACTAAAAATGGGAAGAGTTGATTGTATTTAACCATAAAAACATTTGCATGTCAGATACTGATGTCTGGGGGGCAGCATGGTGGCTTGGTGGTTAGCACGTTTGCCTCTCAGCACTGAGGTGTTGGGTTCAAGTCCCCATCTGAGCGGAGTTTCCATGTTCTCCCTGTGTCTGTGTGGGTTTCCTCCGGGGTCTCTGGTTTCCTCCCACAGTCAAAAAAAACCAAAACAAAACATGGAAGTTAGGTGGACTGGGTACTCTAAAATTGTCAATACGTCCTTGTGTGTACAGTATGTGTATGTGTGTGTATGTATGTGAATGTATGTCTGCATGTGTGCACCCAGCGATGCATTGGCGCCCTGTCCTGGGCCCAATTAGGGGGTAAGGGACTAACTGTGACCCTGATAAGGATTAAGTGGGTGTGATAACAGATGGATGGATGAACACTGAAGTATGGGTATGGTATTAGTGTGAGGGTGCCACTGTTTTATGTTATTTGTCAAATGATTAAAAATTGTTTCATGTTACAGTAATTGTATATATTTGAAGTTGAACAATTGGTTATTTGCTCTCATATATTAAACACTAATATCTCTGATTTACTGTATTAAAATATAAACCCCAAAGTAGAAAATACATGCAGCAAAAGTGAGTATGAGTTTGATCACTGACACACATTAAAAGTGATAGAAAACATATGATCATTGTAACAACACTGAGTACACATGTGATTTCCACTTATTGTAACTGCATGAACATGGTTATAAACGGACCTGTGAATCCCAAATCGTTCTCAATTTTAGACCTATAGACTGTCTATTTGCATGTCTCCCCATGAAAAACAACAGCTCAGACAGTGTGAAGGATACTGCATTAAGTCAACCTCTGTAGATACTGTTCTTGATTGCTCTTCAACACAACAGTGCAATATTAAATTTTGGTGGGAATGATATGGGGCTGCATGAGTGAAAGAGGCTTTGAGGAGATATCATTTATAGATGCCTGTGAATATATCAAAATAGCGGCTGACAAGATGATTCCCAGTCTCCAGATGCTTGGCAGAAGAAAAATATTTCATGATAATGATCCAAAGCACACTGCCAAAATCAAATAAGAGTTTCAAAAGAAGATAAAAGTGGAAACTATGTCCTGCTATCTGACTTAAATCCAACTAAACATCTTTTGAGTATTTTAAAGAATGCTGTGCAACACTGCACATACCCAGGAGCATTGTGTCTAAAATTATGGTGGACATACAAGTACAAAATATACTGATACTCTCTTTTGAATTCCTATACTACAGGGTCTGCATTAGAAGTAGTGCAGTTACTGTAAGGTATTACATTTAAGTGATATTGCACAGTGGCACACACACTTCTTTTTGATCCTATAGGATGACTAATTCTGTTTAATTTACCATCTCATTCCAAATGTTGGATGGACTTTCACTGCTCCATGGCACCATTCTTGTGGTTTTATACCTCTCTAGTTGAGACTTGGCATTGGACATGTTGACCTTGTGCTCCAGAGCTTTGATTCTATTAGCAATGCTTTTTCTATGGAAATTATATAAGCTGTGTGTGCACAACTGAATGCCTGTGTCAGCAATGGCTGCACCTTACAGTAGCTGAATTCTCTAGTTGGTACAATCGTGGCCAAAAGTTCTGAGAATGGCACAAATTTTGGTTTTCACAAAGTTTGCTGTCTCAGTTTTTAAGCCAGCAATTTGCATTAACTCTAGATAGTGAAGAAAGATTAGATGAATTGCAAATAATTGCAAAATCATTCCTCACCATGAAAATCCCTACAGAACTGCCTGCTAACATCATTTCAGTGATGATCTTGTTAGCTCAGGAGAAATGAGGACAAGACAGCTGATATCACTTTGTCATGCTGATTATAAGAGCAGACTGGTTGCTTTGAAAGGATAGTAGTGCTTTTAAGCTTTCTTCTCTTAACCGTAATTACCTCCAAGACAACACGTTTGGTCATCACTGCATTGTAGCAAAAGGTTTTCACAGACAAGGACACTGCTGCTTATAAGAGCACCCCAATCAACCAATCAAATCATCAAGAACTTCAAGTAGAGTGGTTCCCTTACAGTGAAGGTTTCACAACGCCCAAGAAATTCAATCAAGCATCAAGACCGTCTCCTAAAGAGGATTCAACTATGAGATAGGGTCACGACCAGTGCAGAGCTTGCTCAGGAATGGCAGGGCAGGTCATCTGAACGCACAGTGAAATGAAGGCTTTTGGAGGATGGCTTGGTGGCAAGAAGGGCAGCAAAAAATCCACTTCTCTTCAAGAAAAACTTCTAGGACAGCGTGACATTCTGCAGGAAATAAAGAGATTGGACTACAGAGGACTGGGGTAAAGTTATTTTCTCTCATGAAGCCCCATGCCAACAGTAAAGCATCCTGAGACCATAAATGTGTTGGTTTGCTCAAAATTTTGCCTAAGAACACTTCCATGAATAAAGAATGGTATCAAAACATCCTCCAAAAGCAACTTCTTCCAATAATCCAGGAGCAATTTGGAGAGGAACAGTGCTATTTCCAGCATGATGGAGCTCCATGTCACAAGGTAAAAGTGATAACTAAATGACTTGGTGAACAAAACACTGGGTCTATGGCTAGGAAAGTACCCAGATCTCAATCCCGTTGTGAACCTGTGGTCAATCCTCAGAAAGAGAGTGGACAAACAAAAACACAAAAACAGATCAACTTCAAGCACTGATTAGACAAGAATGAGTTGTCATCACTCAAGATTTTGCCCAGAAGCTTATTTTCAACATGCCAAGGTGAATTGCAGAAGTCAAAAGAAGGGTCAACACTGTAAGTATTAAGTCTATGTTTAAACTGGATGTATTTGTCAGTAAAAAGTAAAAAAAAAAAGTATGGAATGCTTAGAATTGTACAAAGTACTTCATGGTACTATATAAACATCTGACAAAAGGTTCTGAACAAACTGAAGCAGCAAACTTTGTGAAAGGCAAAATTTGTGCCAATCTCAAAACTTTTGGCTATGACTATGTCTCCAAACACTTACATATTTATATATTGTGTATATTGAATGTAATATGTTGAGAGGCATTCTGAACACAAAAAGAAGAAATTCCCAAACTGACCTTCAACAGTACATTTAATGTTCCACACTTTATTAATTCATACAGTGGAGTGTCCTAAAACAATTTCATATTTTAGGACACTCCACTGTATGAATTCAGAAAGTGTGGAGCATTAAATGTACTGCTGATTTTTTCTTTGGGAAATTCTTCTTTTTGGGAAATTAATAGAATGTTTTTTTGACCAACAATCAAATAATGATCAATGCCTTTTTAGATTAAACTAAAACTTTAGGCCTGAAAGCTGGTAACGGAATTTGTAACTGCTCAATTAGAGCAGATACTTATTAAATAATGATTATGTTTTTTTAGTACAAGTTATTAAGCATTATGTCAAGCACAGCCTGTCTTCCAAAACTCTTGTTACATTAAGATCGTCATACTCAGCCTATTATGATACAATCACACTTCTGAACACTGCAATACAGTATATCATTAACATCACATTGAAATAAATATTAAGATGTCTGATGCAAGTTCCTAACAGGCTGTTTTTAATGCATGTGTCATCATGTTCCTTTATCTCCATAGCACAACCATTGAGGACATTGTTTTTGCGAAGCAGTAAACAGAACACCATATACTGGCTTACCCACAGTCCATTAAGCAATCAGATCCACATGTTCTACATTAGAGAAGCCTGCCAAGCTGAAACATACTACCCTTCTCCTCATCACTGCTTCAACTTTCCCCCGGCTAGAGTCTGTCTTTTGTCTCTGAGCAAAAAAAGCAAATTCCATCCAACCTCTGACACAGGCTGACAGACATTCCACCTCCAGCACAACAATGAAGGCCTTTGTCTGCATGCTAGTGTGTGTTTGCTTTTCAGTTCCTTTTATTACACTCTTGAACAGGCTGAAATATATAATCAATGCATTTTTCAGTTTTTCTTGATTTTAGTTATGTTATGTCTGTGTTTGTTTCTCTGCTTCTCTCTCTTTCTAAGCCTTATATTCTTCATTCGTTTGCAATTAATGTATACTTTTGCTGCCCCTGTTATAAATCTACCTTGTACCTACATACACTTATTGTCATATCAGGTCAAGATTAAAGTGCATTTTGGATGTCTTCAATTACAGATTGATGTTCACCTGTCTCTCTGCATGATTTGTTTTCCTCAAAGGTCAGGACCCCACAGGGTCACCACTGATCAAATATTATTTGGGTGGTGGATCATCTTTAGCACTGTAGTGACACTGTGATGGTGGTGGTATGTTAGTGAGTGATACACTCACTCATTAGATGGATCAGACAAAGCAGTGTATACTGTGTACACTTATTATCCTTTTTATTAGACACACTTACCATATTGGGTCATTGTCACCAGAATGGTCCTGATGAACTATGCAGTACGGTACTAAGACAATTTATTCTGTAATTAAATGTTCAATGTTTTACTGAGAGACTACTTTAAATATTTTCTTAACAAGTGATGTGAATGTCCCTAATTGTGAATGCAGTAGTGACATTACTCATAAGAAGGTCTAAGCTTAAAAGAATCTCATTAAATATGTCCACTACGTATATGCCCATTTCTTGACATTCAGAAGAGGTGGCACCTGCAGTGGGTTAAAAACTCTGCCATCACACATTAACCACATGGCTTTGGCTGTTTTTGCATGATTTTTTTGAATGTTGCTGCTGTGTCACAAGGCTGTGTCCTCTGCAAATCTAAAAACATACTAAACATGTACTTAAAATAACTGATAAGGATTTATTATATAAACAAAAGAGTTTTACAAGGGCAGATTTAACGTACTTACATTTGAATGAACTTTGTCCATATAACTGTTCTGTACAGTACTGTACAATACCCTCTCAAAGTCTCACGTAGCCTATTAGTAATATTTTGCCTATTATTAATATATCTTGAGTCATCAACAGAGTGGAATTCTTAAGAACTGATGTTTGTCAATCCAGGCCCAGCTGCATATTGCAGTGGACTCTCTACTCCCAGCACACCTGAATAAACTTATTAGCTCATTAACAAGTTCTCCATGAAGCAAAAATGGGTGTGGAGATCACTAAAACAGAGCATTGCAGAAGTTGTCCAGGATCTGAATTGGGAAACATTGATTTAGACCTGCCTCTGAGCCATGTGCAAATGCTTGCTAACAGTTTGCTCATTTTTATTTTAATTTTGAAGTACCTACTACTGATCCGTGGACATTAAACACTTTTGTTAAAAGAGGCTGGAGATGTTCAGTCTTATCCACAAATGGCCATCATGGCTGCAGGTTTTTCTTTCAAGCACGATCTGTTGTTTTATCAAGCCAAATCATCTCAGAGATGTTATAGACAGAGATAGAATGGTAAATGAAGCATGCTTAATGAAAGGGGATTTGATGAAACACCACTGGCCAGCTTCCCTAAAGCCAATTTGAGCTTAAATCAGACTTGGCACAGCAATTTACCTATAAACTAGATTTGATCCACTTTGACAAAACTGTCACTGCACAACACTGGTACCAAAGGCAGCTCTAAAGGCCTGGCTGAAATCTGACTGACCACCCCAAATGTTACATTAGTCTGCTAACATAATATATATATTTTTAAATCCAGATCCAGATTTTTTAACTTATAATTAGGGGTTCTTTTGAGACACAGCTTACACAGGCCTATGTCAGGGTGTATATCCCATCGTACCTTCACATAATCTGTGTAGTTGGAAATTTTCAATTAAAAAAAAATGAAGCACACTTGATTTTACTTCTTTAATTAGTTGCACTCAGTCTTCCGGCAATGAATCATGGGCTCCTGCTTTGTTGTAATGAAAACCTAGAATCACACTGACACCACTGTTTTAGGCCTATATAGACAATGACATTGATGCAGCCTGCAATTAACCATTGTATCTCTTTCTAGATCACTTCTGAGATTATTTGGCTTGTATATCTGTCTACATTTAGTCTCCTCAGTCAAAGCATTCAGTAATGACTGTTTATCTAAAAGATCCAGTCTGATTGAGTGATGAAGTCGCTAAGCTTGCCAGGTTTCAGCAGAAGCCTTGAATACTGGCTAACAAAGATACCTTCATCCCACCTAAAAGCATTGCAACACAAGTAATGAGTGTGTAATTAACTGGCATGTGTTCAAATATCTTACGAAATAATGGTTATAACAGAATGACTGAACACACATTCGAGTTAAGGAGCAACAATACAAGCAGACCTTGTGACTTGGAAGCCCTTATATTTTCCAAAAGATGGAAATCCATTAAACAGCTTATGCATGTCAGAGAGGATGAAGCTTGCAAAAAATGTAAATATAGTCCTGATCTTTTTTAAAGGAACATGTATTTTTAATATCTACAAACATCCAGTGAAACTACATTTAAATTGCACTCTCAAAATGAAGGTGCTACAAAGGTCCTTTGAACAATGCCATAAAAGTGTCACTTTTAAGGTTCCTTAAAGAACAATTTCTGTAATATTTTGCAAATAATTATGTGAAGAACTTTTACATCAAATGAAGCCTTTAAAAGTTTTTTCACACTCACACGTCTCTTTTATAGAATTGATTCTTTAGACAACCAAAATAACCCTTTTATGCATATTTATTTTTAAGGGTGTACAGGAAGTCAAATTCAGTTGTTGTTTTTTCCAGCCCTGCCTGAAAACATATAAACCATTTTGTTTGTTTATTTCTACTTCCTGGTTTATCTATAGAACCATCATGTGAAGAGGGTAGTGACAGTATTTGATTTGGGACACAGTATACACAAACAGGCCTTATCTTTACCTTGTTCTGAGCTGGAAAGTAATCTGTGTTTGTCACCGTTTTTGTTTATGTCTCATTGCATACCTTCCCTATTACGAAATGTAGAACTATGTGGCAACTGAATTACAAACCTATATAATTACAATCAGGGTAATGAAAATTAGAATTTAAGTAAAAGTACTGTTACTGTAGTTACAATTCACTTTTGTTGTTGTTGCTGTTGTTGTTGTTGTAGTTGTTATTATTATTATTATTATTATTATTATTATTATTATTATTATTATTATTAAAAAGTGACAAAGTAGAAAAGTATTTTGTCAACAATTAGCTCAAACAACATTTAGTACCATTATAACATATACCAAGTACCATTACAGAAAGAAGTATTGTAATGTGAATAAACGTAATTTGTTACTTGCTCTGTTTCAAGGCAGATGTTTTTGAGAAAATAAGGCTTTGTTCAGTTGAATTGATGGTCCTCATTAACAGCTATTATCATTATCACCCTGAGAGGAATATCACACTATTTGAGTAGATTGCTTAGTCCTGACCCATTCATCAAAGCAAGTAATTGGGAGGAGTAGGAAAGACAACAGCCTAATGGAATTAAGAGGCAACTTCATTAAGGTAAACTAATTTAGATTCTTAGATATAATTACTCAAGATAAAAGAACAATTACTCAGAGATTGTACCCAATAAAGGTACAGCTTCACAGTGAACTCTGGTAGTTGTGTACTTTAAAGTTGGGAATCAGGTTGGGAATCAGGCTGTGCGCCATCTGTGCCAAGGTTCATGATGGTACAGTTGCTAGACAGTGGCTTGTGATGATAGAGAACCCATGCACTATCCAATACTAAAATTACAAAAACTTTTTCCTTGTACTTCATTATACTGAACTGGCCTGTCTGAAAAGGCTTCAGGACTGGTGTCTGTCAATCTTTGGCTCTAAAATGTTACTTACTGTACCTTTAGGCACTGGTGGATGAGATCCATACTACACAAGTCTACTACTTCCGTATTAAAAATAAAATTTCTTAATCAATCTTGGCTTGGAAACAAACCTCTAAGAAACTTTTGATCTTATGGGTGAAGTGGGAGCTTCAAATGTTTTATTCAGAAATACGCTACCGGTCAAAAGTTTATAAAAGTTTTAAAAAGTTTTAGAACGTATCAGGTATGCACCTAGTTTGTCAGGGGTGCATCCTACAGTAAGATAATGACCCAAAACATAAGTCCAAGCTCTGCCAGAACTACCTCAGGAAAAAAGAATAAGATAGTCAGCTTGAAAACATGGAGTGGCAGCACAGTCTCCTGACTTAAACCCCATCCAGCTGATTTGGGATGAATTGGACAGAAGAGTGAAAGCAAAGCAAACCCACAACAAGTGCCACACATTTATGTGAACTTCTGAAATAAATTAGCGAAGAACTGTCTGAGGTATTTTTGATGTCTATTGTAGAAAGAATGTCACGAGTGTGTTCAGCTGTTTTCTGCCAAAGGTGCTACAGTGATGAGTCTAAAGTTTAGATACATTTTAGTTTATAAATTGATTCCATGAGTTTTTACTGAACTCCTGTGCTTTCATTTCAGAGTGCAATTAGACATTAAACTCAATCATTTACCTGGAATAACTGGGGTGTTCTAAAACATTTGACTAGTAGTGTATGTATGCATTTGGCACCTTTATTTTTAAGAGTGTAGTTTTAAGAGTGTAAGCTATTACTGAAATCATCAAAGACAAAACATTCATTGTGAATATTCTGTAGAAATGAGTCTATACTCAACAGAATTTTTGGATTGTCCCCACCAACACACTGGACTTTCACTTTTTCCAAGAATGACTCATACAACACTGATAAGGCACCACCCTTCAGTGAGCTGAACTTTGGACTGGTTTTGAAAATGTTCAGCGACCACTCCCACGCAGCCTGACTCTCCCTGGTCCTTACACAAACATCCCCTTAGCCAGACAGCCACAGAAGTTCAGGCAGCTGTGGCTAAGAGCCATGAGAACAGGCCAGAGCATGACTGTAGTTCGCAATGCGGCTGTTTACTGGAAACCCCAACCATATATGGCAGAGCAAGTTCTTTTCCTTCTCTTGGTAAAGCATGTCAAAGAGACGTCACCACTTCCTGCAAATGCTGAAGGAATTAGCATGAACATCACAGGGGGTAGGGAGAGTGCTGAACAAGATTCAGATGTAGGATTTGTGTGGGGGAGGGAGGCTGGAGAGTTGGGCTGTATGAAAAGGACATACTGTGGAATGACTGGAATTTCCTGCTAGAGCGTACCGTACTACATTGGATGACTCATTCTGATAGCAAAGCCAATAAAACAAAAAAAACTAAAAACTAAACACACCAGTCACACCGTAAACCTAAATGACTCTTAATCTTGAACATTATAGAAGGTCAACTTGAATGTTAGGAATGTTAATTAGCTTCTGGTTATGAATGTTCATTAAACGAATGACAAGAAATGGAGAATGAGATATAACAAACTTGACTGTCCTACAAACTAAACTGTTATGGAAATATTGGTAACACTTTATAATAACTTTCATTAATAGCTCATTAGCTAATGATTAATAACTATGAACAAATCATTAGTTCATGAGAATTTCATTAACAAATGATTTACTAATAATTTACTAATTATTTGTTAACATTTGCAAAAATGAATACAATCATTAGTAACTACACGAACTGTCATTTATAAACATTTGTTCTAATTCTCATGAACTAATGATTTGTTCACAGTTATTAATCATTAGTTAATGGCTTATTAATGAAAGTTATTATAAAGTGTTACCAAAATATTTTTTTCAGAAATACATGTATGACTTATCAAAGAAACCATCCATCCATTATCTTCTGCTTAGTCCTGATTAGCATCACGGTAAGTCCCCTATGTTTTCTGTCAAAGACACCACTATATACAAATGAATCTCACAGTTTCTTGTTCAGAGTGTATTGTCTATGTGTGTGATTCAGGGTGTGGGCGACAGTGGTCTTCATGAAAGCAGGTTCTTATTATTCTAACTCTTTTTTTTTACCCTCTCAAAGGTTATCTTCATCAGCCTTTGTCAATATACAGAAACCACCAAGGATCATTTTACTTTTTTTAGCTCAGGTTTCCCCCAAGAGAAAATCCAGAGAGTACACCTTTCACTACACTTTAACTTGCGATTTGTTTTGGAAACACCTACTTTGTCTAAAACGTCTGGTTAACCATGAATGGATGGATGGTAGCAAGAAGCATCCTTAGCTGTGTTTGTAAGTCATTGTATGGGTCCCCTGTTTTTTTAATTTTTTTTTTTATTGTAATATTCTCATTATAGATTGACAAATTGAACACATAAATAATCAAAAATGAAAATGCAGGTAGTAGCTTTTAAAAAATTCTCCCAAATAAAAAAATCATACATTTATGCTTTAACAATTACAATGATCTGTTCTACTCATGAACAAAGTACAAAGACATAAAATAAAATAAAATAATAAAAGGTTAATAAACATCATAGAGCCAAACTACTTCAAACTCTCCAACACTGATACATTAATTTACAGCCACAATTCCAAAAAATGGGATGTTGTGTAAAATGTAAATGAGCATATATAAAAACAGGATGCAAAGATTTACAAACCTCATAGATGCATATTTTATTCACAATAGAACATTGAACACATATCAGAAGCTGAAAGTTAGACAACTTATTTCATCAAAAAAAATCTAATTTAGAATTTGATTTGCCGTGCAATCCTTGCATTTACATTTATTTACATTTTACACAGCGTCCCAACTTCCACAGATGAAAACACTGAAAAAACATTTGATCCAGGCTGCTTTGTCAGGACACAGGGAGCAGCATCATATGGAAGTGTTTATAGCTGAGCTGATGTGGCCTTCCATGTTGCCCCTCAACTGAGTGCCACCCTTGAAGATCCGTGATCCTAGCAACCAGGGTTCAAAGGTCAGCGAGGCTGAGTGAGCATCGATAGACCACAGCCGTCTGGAACTCCACTCTGATATAAGGGCCCATGATTAAAGGGCCTGATAAAAGGCATTGAGGTTTTTATAGCAGCTGCGATGCTCTTCCATGATTAGTGCCACTTTAAAACAATGGTTCACTCAAATATTTTCCACTTACCTCAAGTCAAAATGTTCAATCATGCTAAATGTTTGGGTGATGTAATAACACAGAAACAATTGAGCTAATTTAGGTGAATATTGAGTTCTAGTCTTTTGTTAGCAACATTAGCCTCACTAATGAGACTTGAGGCTGATCAACAACATCTGAGATAAAAGAAAAATATGTAAATATGATAGGTGAACCAATCCTTTGAAATAGATTGGCCAAAAATGTACAAACCGGATTCCAAAAAAGTTGGGACACTAAACAAATTGTGAATAAAAACTGAATGCAATGATGTGGAGGTGCCAACATCATATATTTT
>BRDA01075556.1:9222-21101 GCA_036984385.1 Crenuchus spilurus | reverse complement strand
TCCTTACTACTACTATCACCATCACATTGGGTGAGTTTAATAATTATTAATTTCTTCAACATTAGGTGAGATTTTTAATTATTTATTTAGTGATGTAAGGTTGATACTTAGTTCGTTTGTAGTGATTTATTTATTAATTTTTAGAGTGGATTACAACTTCTTTAATTATTAATAATTTGAGTGGGTTACACTACCACTATCATCATCATTCCTATCCCACTACTGTCACCATATCAGTTCACCTGAACATTACAACAACATCATATGATTATGATTTATCACACACTTAGAATTAGCAGACCAGAGAAGGATGGGTCCCCCATGTGAGCCTGGTTCCTCCCAAGGTTTCTTCCTCCAGCTCTGAGGAAGTTTTTCCTTGCCACTGTCACCATTGACTTGCTCACCGGGGATTAGGGATTAATGATTTGATGTCTGTTATTACTAACCCTGTAAAGCTGCTTTGTGACATCAGTTGTAAAAAGCGGTTTATAAATAAAATTTGATTGATTGATTGATTGACGACAGAGCAGCTCAAATTATGCTTTATTGAAGTCACAAAACACGCTGACATTCACAACATTAATAACACAAATGTGAGGGTGGCTGTGAACAGAACAAGGGACAGGAGCTTTCAATGGCCAATAATGAGACATGGGTGTGCACCAGGAATGACATGAGACGAACGCAAACCAAACACAGAAAGCACATGACATAGACGCACAATAGTGGGGCTGGAAAGGAGCTGAGGTGGGGGCGTGACAGCTTATAGGTCAACAGTCAGTAATGTTTGTTTATTTGAAGTAGAGCTGCACCTGTGGTCAATCTGGAACTGCTGAGTATGGACAGACAGAAAGCAGGACAACTGGAATGTGTTTCTTGAAAATGTCATTGAGCAGCAACTATGGTAACATTGTTGAACAACTACCATAGTTAAATGACCACTCTCTCTCTCAATGTTTTTCAAAAATATATACCTGGTCACTTTAGACTTCACCATGCTAAATAAAATAAAGACAATTAAATTGTTAATCAGGACTATTTATATTGTAACTAATCTTCAACTAAAATTTCATGACAGCCCTATTCAGCAGTGATGATATAGTTATGCATGTAAACAGTGAAGGGCGCACTTTTGTACACTTGACTAATTACATTACTGGAAAGCATAAGAAAGCGCCTCTGTTAAGCTGTAGCATGTGAGATGCCATGTTGCAGCCACTCAGTGTTACTATTGTTCACATTGTGCTGGTCTGTCTTGAAGTAATCTCACAGCTCAGCTCTAACAGTGGATTATCCACCATATGGCAGAGATTCAAAACAATTCTCAAGATGCTGAGCATTTATTTGAAAACACTGCAGAACACATGAAGTTAACTGATTTATTTCATCATCAGCTTATGTTCAATGACGTGTAGAGTAAGAGCTACAAAAATGCCAAGCTGCCCGAGTTCAGATCATTCTTAAATGGTACACTAACACAATCTTAACCACCTATTACATGCATTATGAGAAATGTTTTTAATATATACATACTTGTACATACATGGGACAGCAATCCAGATGGAGGAAGAGGGTTGGGTAAACTCTCCCTGGATGCCACGTTAGGAAAAACCTGGCACTAAAAACCACCAGGTTGGACTCAAAAGGACAGCAACTTGTGAACAGGGAAAGCCAAATAAAACAGAGTGGTCCCTTACACATACTTATATATACATATTACTTTATTTAACATAGTCTAGTATAACCTATTCAAAGTTGTTTTTTTATAAGATTGTTTTGGGTAGTATTTTGAAGTATGTTTTGAAATCAAAATAAGCAACAATGGTAATAAATAGAAAAACATTTTTTTTTATAATTAAAAATCACCTTTCATATGTTTTAATTACATTACATGGAAAACAATTATCAGAAAGGTACAATTCTAAAATATTAAACATACATTTTGAAATTAAATTCACAAAACATGAAAATATAACTGTAATAACTAATAATGCCAACACACACACACACACACACACACACACACACACACACACACAGCCACTAAATCAATAACTATGTCTCAGTGAAAATCAGAATCTTGCTTTGAAGCAATATCCATATTTGAACAATTTACAAAATATGTACTTTGTAAAGACTTCACACAATGATAAAACATATGAATAAAACGTTAGTCTGTATTATAACTTTTTGACAAATCTTCAGGAGAAAGCTATTTGTGAATAATTATGCGGGACTAAAGATAAGGCTGCTACACATACCAAGAGTAGAGCAAAAGAGGGTGAAAAAGCAGGGAAATTCAGCTTGAATGCATGATAAATTAAAACAGCTCAAATGAATTGGATTTGGCTTTGGAGCACATACTACAGTCAGCAATCACCTCTACAACCAGCGGGTATGGCTGCAAGTCTTCATTCCAATCAAGTAGAAGCCAGTATAGATTAAACATCTATTATTCTGCTTTTTTGGAATCAAAGCCTGCAGCTGCTTTGTCCTGTTGTGGATAAGAGTGGTGAAACCTGGACTGATGTAATTAGAGTAAAATTATAAAATTATACAGTGTCCTTCCACTTTACTTTTTATGTACTTGAACTTAAAGTGTTCCAATTTAGTCCCAAGTGTACTTGTAGTGTACTTGTAAAATAAAATTACTCTTAGGGAAATACTTTTATTATACTTAAGTATACTTAATAACATGTACTCAATGTATACTTTTTTTTGGTAAGGGATCTCAAACTCTGATCTCAGGGAAGCTCTTAAATCATCTCCAGGTTCTGTGCCACCTGAAGTGCAGGATCTGAAGTACCTCCTTCTAGACAAGGCTGTAGTACACAGTAAATCTGTCAGTGTTAAATCAACACTATTAGAGTTACAAATCAAAACCAAGGTGGCATCTGTGTGTGTCTAATTTAGTTTGACAAAACTGAGAAACTGTCAGTGGTCGATGTATTCAGAGTTGTCACAGATACTAAAAGTAAAGACGTTTGAGAAAATGCAATATGGAATTAAGTGTGTAAAAATGCATATTAAAACAATTACAGGTATTATAATTGTCCACTCCCTCTAGTACAATTTCTCATCATAGCTAATATCCCACAGCACAGCCATCTGCCCTTGGGTCTGACCCAGCCCACAATACCCTCTCTGATCCTTCTGGATTTTCACCTTTTGGCTTCCACCATGTTCCTACACTGATGACTTGCCCTCGTCCAAATTGTGCCCGCTCGTGTCCTTTAATTGGCCAGTTCACCACATGGCCCCGTCTTCTCAGTTCTTCAGCCACTCCTTGTTCCATACCTTCTTCCAAATTTAGCTGCCACTGCTTTGCTGCAAAACATTTAAATTTAAAGCCTATCTACAATATTTTGGCATTTTATATAATGCAACACCGAATGTTCAATAATAAGATTCTTGCACAACAAAAATATTACAGTTAACAATATTACTGTACAGTTATGAAGTTTATACTTAAGAGGAAATTCCAATGATTAATTTAAAAAGCATTTGAAAATAGTTATTATTATTATTATTCAGACTGATTTTATACATAACTAGCAAACCTCTGTTAATTTTGGTAGATTATTGGTATCATTATGTCTGCTCTTCCCCAACTGAGAAACTTACCATCCTGGTCCAACTGTACAAACACACGTGGAGCATCGAGGGCAGCCTGAGGATTCATGCCAAACTCCAGCATATTAAGCAATACCTGGGAAATAAATAATTGTATTATCTTATCTTAACTCTACAAATATATTACACACTAAAAGATGATTACATTGTATAGCTATACAATGTAATAATCTTTTAGTGGGTAATATATTTGAAGAGTTGCCTAAATGTGTTCCACTGGCATCTTTTATTCTATTTTACAGTGTAAGCTCAACTGCCACGTAGATTCAGCTTTTATAGATGTTATTTGCATTGTTGTAAAATAAATTTACAAGGCACTGGATGCTTTCTCATTAGTCAGCATATGATTGAAATAAAACTGGATGACAGGGCCCAACCCATTCAACCATATTCTAAAAAGCTCTTCACTGTACTGTATGTCTAAAAACACATCCTCTGCATTAAGTAGTCCTATTTTTGGAGGCTGCCTTCCTGTGCAGGTGCTACATATAAGTCTTTTTGTCTGAAGGTTTGAGGCAGTCCTGGAAGCAGCAAAACACACAGCAAGTATAGCTACAGCAAGAACAAAATAATCACAAAGTAAACCTGACGCAGATGTAGAGCTGGATACAGAAGAAAGAAGTGTGAGATTCAATATATGGACAAATGTATCGGGACCTGCTCATTCATTATTGCTTCCAAAATCAAGGATATGAAAAAGTTTATTCTGCTTTTATTGGAGTTAGTGGCTCTAGAATTAGTAGACCAGAGGAGGATGGGTCCCCCATGTGAGTCTGGTTCCTCCCAAGGTTTCTTCCTCCAGCTCGGAGGGAGTTTTTCCTTGCCACTTGCTCACCGGGGATTAGGGATTAATAATTTAACGTGTGTTATTACTAACCTTGTAAAGCTGCTTTGTGACAACAGTTGTAAAAAGCGCTTTATAAATAAATTTGATTTGATTTGATACTAATTAATACTGGTATGAAGATTTGACTGCATTCAGCAACATGTGTTACGGGGTGAGGATGTTCTCACCTCATCCTCAACTCATCCCAAAAGTACTGGATAGAGCACCATCATTCCAGAGAACACAGTCACACTGCTCCAGAGTTCAATGCTGGGAGGCTTTAACTCAACTAGCCTATATCTGGCATAGGTTCATGTTTATCTGCTTCAGAGAGTCCTATTCTATTGGCAGTACTTCTGTTCAGGGACTAGACGAGCTGTGTGTGTGTGCACATTTGACCTAAAATTTCATCAGACTGTCACACAAGTCCTAAAATTAGCTAAGAAAAGCCTAATCAAACAATGACACAAAAATATTAGACGTGGTAACTGATTTACTGAGAAAAATGATTCAATATGACATGTCTGTGAGGGGCAAAAGTATGTAATCCTTTAGGATTAGCAGATAGTTTGAAGGGAAAATTGAGTCAGGTGTTGACAATCAGTGAGATGGCAAAGCGTATAAAGGACCAAAAATGACAAAAGTATAAATGAATGAATGAATGAATGAATGAATGAATGAATGAATGAATGAATAAATAAATAAATAAATAGAGGACCAAAAATGACAAAAGTATAAATTAATTAATTAATTGATAGATAATTAAATAAATAAATAAATGGAGGACCAAACATGACAAAAGTATAAATAAATAGATATAAATTTTTTCATGAAAAAGTGTATATACTAATAATAAATGTTTTTACTGTATTTATGTATTTAACATGTCTACATTTACTTATTTATGTATTTAACATGTCTACATTTATTTATTTATGTATTTCCACTCGTGTGCATTTACTTTTCTTCAAACCGTATGTTAATTGAGTGGGCGGTCCTAACCTCATTCTAAAAGCACGATTGGTCAATTGGTGAACCAGACAGAAGCAATCGAACAACACAATCTTGTAATAACCCGAGTTGGCTAAGCTATTCTATTAACTCCGCAATGGCGTCGAGTGGAAGGTCATTAACAGAACTGCTACGAGATGTAGCTGACCAGTACAATACAAAGAATACAGTGTCTTTCAAAAAGACATGCTTGCTGCTGTTTGGAGTGTTGATAATGGTTTAAATTGGAGATGAGCTGGATACTCATTTTAGACCTTAGGAGACGCTATTTCGGTTCACATGCATGAGCGCACTACGCAGAATTCGTATGCAGAAGCGGTTTAAAATATTTTCAGTGTTTGGAAAGCTTGGCGATAATCAACGCTCTTATTTACATCTAATGTTCATGTTCTATACATCTGTAAAATGCACTCGTTATATTGCAGTAACACAACACCGATCTCTCTCTCTCTCTCACACACACACACACACACACACACAGAGAGAGAGAGAGATGAAAGAGAAGGTGGTTCTTTGGCGCTTAGTTCTCACAAACATTCGCCAACGATCTTAAATCAATTGCAATTGTTCTTAAAGACATTTCATCAGTTGTAGTTAACTAGCTAAGTCCAATGGCCAGTATTGCTAAAGAACAGTCGCTGTAAGCCAAGGCATTACTAATAGAAAGGAAACTATTGGAATTGTTTAACCAATCGTGCTTTTAGAATGAGGTTAGGACCGCCCACTCAATTAACATGTGGTTTGAAGAAAAGTAAATGCACACGAGTGGAAATACATAAATAAATAAATGTAGACATGTTAAATACATAAATAAAGTAAAAACATTTATTATTAGTATATACACTTTTTCATGAAAAAAAAATTATATCTATTTATTTATTTATTTATTTATACTTTTGTCATTTTTGGCCCTCCATTTATTTATTTATTCATTCATTCATTCATTCATTCATTCATTTATTTATTTATTTATTTATTTATTTATTTATTTATTTATACTTTTGTCATTTTTGGTCCTCCATAAAAGCGGTGTGAGTGTGTGCCCTTTATCTATAGCACAGAGATCTAGAAAATTCTGATCATCACATTTGTTTATACATCAAATGTATCACGACACACAGTCAGACAGATTGTGTGCAAATGGTGGACATTTCTTGTTTGTATTGTCTTCTCTGTCATTCTTTTACATTAATAATCCATACATACATACACACTATGCATACCAAATGCTTCAAATGTATAATGTAGAAAAAATGAATGAAAAGAATGACATAGTAACATTAAAAAATGGTTTAAGAGAAGTAAAATTCAATTACAGCTTCTTAACTTCTTGGATCCCTGCACTTCATTCATTCTGGATTTGATGTGGTCATTGTTTATCATGGTTTGATGTGGTTGTTGTTGCGAGTGATGCAAAAGGCACTTGAAAATCTGCTTTGAGTGACCAAAGCATCCAGACTGAGGTGGAACTGCACAAATCCAAATGTAATCACATTTCAAATGTGGTTTGGATCTGATTTGCATAAAGCAGATGTCATGTGGGTTTCAGTTGTCCAAACTATCAAAAATCAATCTGAATACAGACTCATACCGTCAGAAAGACTTGGCTCACAATATGAACATAGCCATAGAAAATTCTAAAGTTTTCACACACTTTCAAGCAGCACTGTATATACTGCATGCTATGTTACATCACCTTTTGATGAGTGGAGGAGAACAGTATTTGAGCTTTAGGAGTATTCTGAACAGTATGGTAAGTGTGTATTAGGAGCATAGCCTCAACCAATCCTATTTACTTTAGTTGCTGAATCCGTTACAGGTTGTGTTGCTTTATAGTCACACCCTCTGTCAAAAAAATTTCAGCAGAAACCAACTTTATGCAAATGAATGCATCCACGGCATTGCATGAAGCCAATTATTGAACAGATTTATGAAAATGAGTGCAGCTGCATTTGGCCAATCAGGTGAGGATGACTGCTCTTCATCATGAACAGCTTTCTCCTGCTTCCCCTGAACCATAAAGGCAGAGAAGAGCTGCAGGGTCAGTTATGAAGCAGTTTTATATGATAATGAACTTCCAGCTTTCATACAAGAACTGTGTGAAAATGGATGTAGTTTACATGACTCTAGTAATTTAGATTTTTTTAAGTCAAGTGAAGTCAACTTTATTATATATCCATTCATATATACTATATATTTCATACTATACAGTGGAGGACATAATTATTTGATCCCTTGCTGATTTTTAAGTTTGCCCACTGACAAAGATATGAACAGTCTATAATTTTAAGGGTGAGAGATAGAATATCAAAAAGAAAATCCACAACATTACATTGTATAAAATATATAATATATATTTGCATTTTGCAGAGAGAAATAAGCATTTGATCCCCTACCAATCATTAAGAGTTCTGGCTCCAAGAGACCAGTTAGACTCCAAACTGAAGGTGAAATTATGGTTTCAGAGACATGTCTGAAATCACAGGTTAACACCTCATAAATTGGTTGCATTGCTTGGTTCAGTAACACATAAAAACATGTTTGTTCTGGCTACTGTGCTTCCACAGTTCTCCACAAGGGAATCTTCTCACTCGCAATGTAACCATCAAGCTCTCTTTTTCTTAAAGGGTGGGACTTTCAAACTTCCCATGTTGAATGGTACAAGCGTTCATACTCATTTTACAACAAGTGACTGCTTTCTTCATTTATAACCTCTCTGCTTTGCATAAAATGTCAATGAAATACCCAAGTGCCAGACCCACCATGTCAGAATGCAGTGAAAAGAGTATAAAAGAGTACTTGTACTGTAAGGTAAACCATGGAAAGGTCTTACATATTTTACTCATGCTCCTTACAGTCTCATGGAATTGGAAAAACTAGTAAAGGTGCCAACAATTAAAGTACTAACAAACCAGTACAGGGGAAGCATAAAACAAAAATACAGAGGTCAAATTCTTCTATTTGCAAGCTCATTTGTCACTTTTACTTCACTTTCCCAAAAATAGTTGTTGAATGTGTTCTATATTGGAACACCTATTGAAGTAAAAAATGCATGTACAAAGACTTGTGAATACACTGGGGTGCAGAGGGGTGAATGCACTGGTGGTTAGGAATTGACAAGGACAACGCTTAGTAAAAAAAAAAAAAAAAACAGAAACAAACATGAAAAACACTCATTATTTTTGAGAATCAATGCTTTAATGATGTAATGCCAGTCTTTAAACCAGTGGTCAACAACACTTCTCTTGGAGATCTACCTTCTATTAACAAACCTTTTCTAATCAAGCTGAAGGTACTTCTGAAGGTAATAATTAACTGGATCATCAAGTTAAAAGTCTGTAGGTAGGCTGATCTCCAGGAGAAGGGCTTGTGATCACTGCTTAGTATCAGTTTCCTCACCTGCATTACAACAATTAATTTTGAACCCAAACCTTCACTTCATGTATAGAGAAACAACACAAACATTCATCATAAAAGCTCTTTATGACAGGTGAGCTTACCTGCACATGACCCTGAGGCTGCATGAAGCCTCCCATTACACCAAAAGAACAAAGGAGACGTCCTGAGGAGGCCTCAGTCAGCAGAGCTGGGATTATGGTGTGGTAAGGCCTCTTCTCTGGGCCTATACAGTTTTTGTGATGAGGATCCAGTGAGAAGTTAGCACCTCTGTTCTAATAGGCAAAAAAAATAAAGAGAAAAAAATGAAGGATGACAGACAGGAAGAGGATATAAATGAGAAATAAACATGTGTTCACAATGGGACTATACATCTCAGTATGAGGTCAATTACCTCATTGTTATTGTTGGGTGAACTAATGTTTCTCTCTATAAAAAACTGGCTCATTTACCACCAAAGCAGTGGTGCACCTTATGACACACTATATATCAGTACTGTTACATTATACTAGTCATATCACACTATAATAAAACCTACCAAGAGTTCAAACACAGAGAAACCTTTGTCCTCGGCTGTCCCTTCACAAAACTTATTTGTCAAAGCCAAAAGACTACATTTGAAAAAAAAAAACTGAAATGCAGTTCATGTGACATTCAAGACTCACTTGAAGGGAAAACCCACAGTTTTGGGGAACAAGGCCAGTGCCAAAGCCCATATAGTTGCTGTTGATAAAGGAGCAGGCGTTCCCCTCTTTGTCCACTACAGTGAAATATACTGTGTCACTTCCTGTGGGAATCCCATGCTCACACACATTCCTGGCTCTAAGTTGAGAGAGCAGAATCAAAGAGTATTCAGGGTCATTTACATGTGAATGACAACATTGAAACATTTCAGCATTGTAAAACTGTGTGATTCTGCATTAAAAATGAATTCATTTTAAGAAAAAGTGTATTTTCTGAAGAAAGGAAAAATGGTTGCACAACTATAGTGGTTCTCATTTACAGGTAGTTTCTAGGCTTTTGCTATGTAGTCAACATGGTGCAAATGTTTTTGGTAGGTGGTTGCTATGGTATTCCAAGTGATTGCTGTAGTGTTCTTCAGTGACTGATATGGTACCCCAGGTGGTTGCTATGGTGTTGCTTCATGGTTGGTATTGTATACCAGGTGGTTGCTATGAAGATGCAAAGTGGTTGCTATGTTGTTGCTAAGTGGATGCAAGATGAGTGCATGCAAGATATTTTAGGCGGTTGCTATTATGTTGCTAGGTGGTTGAAAGGCAGTTGCTGTAGTATCTCAGGTAGTTGCTAGGGTGCCTCAGGAAGTAATTCTAAATTGGCCATTTGCCAGCTTGTATCTTACGTATGAATTCTATAAATATCAGTAATGGTTAGACTGGCTCTAGTGACTGGATCACCAGTCAGGAACCAAGAGTTTTTTTTACTGAACTGGGAAAATCTGCTTTTAGCTACAGTGCACCAGTGAGCTGGACTTTACTATAAGAGTCTCAGCTCACTGGTGTCACTCAGTGATTTTAAACTTAGATTCTAATCACCTACAGCCTGTAACTGTTTTAGCTTAGTTAATCTTCATCTAACCGTAACCCTATTTATTTGTAGTATTCATTTTATTATTATTTTTCTCAATAATTTTATTTGATCTTAATTCATTTATTGTTTTATTCATTTGCTTTTATTACTTTTTAAAATCCCTTTAATCCCTTATTAAGATTAACCAATTTCCCAATGTGATTTTCACACAACAGAATTTGGCCTCCGCATTTAACCCATTCGTGCAGTGAAACACACACTAGTGAACACACTAGGCTGTGAACCCTTATCCACCGCTGCCCGGGGAGCAGTTAGGGGGTTAGGTGCCTTGCTCAACGGCACTTCAGTCATGTCCTGTCTGGGGATCGAACCGGTGAGCTTCTGGTCACAAGACCAGATCCTTACCACTAGGCCATGGCTGCCCCCTTTAGTGTTTAACTAGACAATTTACTGCTTTTAAACATCTTTATTTGATGTCAAAAGTGATTATATATTTAATTGCAATTAATCAAAATAATGTATTCAATATAATGTGATTAATCGTGTGTAAACATTTAACTAGTTTAACAGCACTAGTTTTAATCTTCAGCCATTAGACTCTTTCACTTATACTTATAAACAAGCAGTGTAAGGGTGCACAACTGACTGTTTTCCTTAAATTAGATTTATAAAAAAATTGCTTTAAGTTAAATTGTATCACAGTATATCACAATACTGAACCATTAAGTCTTAATCTACAAGCAACAATTTATTAAGCAAGAAAACAAGCAAGTCTCTAATGAAGATTTCTGTCAGCAAACTGTGTTTCCAGTCAGCCTAATTCCTTTAACTGTTGGTTAACATAATTGAGAAATAGAGATTCTGATATTATGCAGTTATGTAAGGATAACTCATTCAGCAGTTCAGAGTCTCTTTCTGAGGGCAGGGGTTGAGCCGCACAACTGCACAAATTTCTGTTTGGATTTCCTGTGGCCAACTGAGAGTCGAAAGTCTGCAGGTTATGACACTCTCACTCTCTCTTTTGGTATCCTATCAGTGCGTCATGGTAGGGCGACAGAAAGGAGGGAGAGACCAGAGGGGAGGGGATGTGTAAACAATATTATCTAAAGTAAGCGCACCGTGCCTGGCACTACCTGGTACCAAAGAATGAGAGAGAGAGAGACAGAGACAGATAGACTGAGACAGAAAGAGGCAGACAGAAAGAGAAAATGGCAGACAGAGAGAGAGAGAAGCAGACACACAGAGAAAGAGGCAGACAGAGAGAGAGAGGCAAACAGAGAGAGAGAGGCAGACACAGAGAGAAAGAGGCAGACAGAGAGAGAAAGAGGCAGACAGAGAGAGATAAAGAGGCAGACAGAGAGAAAGGCAGACACAGAGATAGAAGCAGACACAAAGAGATAGATAGATAGATATATGGTTTTCTCTCTCACTCTCACAGTATTGGACGTCTGAAAGCTGAGAGTCA
>BRDA01075551.1:0-13779 GCA_036984385.1 Crenuchus spilurus | reverse complement strand
CTGGACCTGGGTATTAACAACCAGTCAATCACTGAATACAAACAAGTGCAAAAAACACAACATGACTGATGTCAGCATACGTGAAGCAGGAGGAGTTGGAAGAGAGCAGGATCAACAACAATGAACATGAGACACAAACACTGTAGCTGTGAAAAAGAAACAAAGGTGATGTGAAGACCTTACAATGACTTATATATAACAAGGTTGACATGCAATGATAGACGAGGATGGAGACACAAAGGGAGGGCTTTATAGATTCAATGATTAACAAGAAATGAGTTGGCAGGGCTGTGAATGGACAAGACACAGGTGCTTACAATGAAACATGACATGACGTGGCTGGGGGTGGAGTCAAGAAATAGACAAGAAACATGGAAAACATGAACACAAGCACATGGCAATAAGCAGGTGGTTTTTCACAGTGACAGACAAGGCAGAGGCCGGGCCAGAGATGAGGGTCACAAATGAGTATGTTTTAATGTTGTTACTGTTTGAATAATAATTTAATCAAACTGACCATGAATGAATTATTCTAATAATTTGAGATTCTGGATTCTGGAGCTAGAAACCAAAAAAGCAGAGGTGTAAGTATTCACATATGAATAATAATGAACTTTTTCAATATATCTAATTCTCTGATGTGTCACTGTATATTTTAAGCATATACATTTTTCACTTTCAGTTCAAATGATATAATTGCATGTTTATTCTTAGCATACACACTGTGTATGTGATGTAAAAAAATGGGAATCCAATTGGACTCATGTAAAAAAAATCATGCCTTTATTTTAAAACAAGCTAGCATGTGAATGCTACAAGAATTATTACTGTAGAAACAGCATACTACCATGTTAGCAAAGTGGTTTTAATGTTATGGCTAATCAGCGAACACCTGATAATTAAATGGCAAGAAAATGATAACCTTATGCAAAAGTTTGGATAAATAGTCTATGTGTCAGGTGTGTATGTGGATTGTAAATGACCTGAGGGAACACTGTAAGCTTGTTTCATTTGAATAGACTTTCCATGTTTATCAGAGATCTGATGTAATGGCTAAAGACGACCTGCGCAGGCATATACAAAGCCGACCAGTGTATGATTGGTCATATCTGGCCTTTAAAAGTATAGTAAACCTGGCCTTCAGAAAGATTCCCCAAGGGCTCTGTTTACTGTTCATAGACAGTCATCTGAATGCAAATCTTTTACGCTGTAGTTTTAAAATATCATAGTTTTTTTATAGCCATAACATTAAAACCAATTTACTACTAATGCTGTTATGCTGTAAGTCCTCTATGTGCCACCAAAACAGCTCCAAATCATTGAGTCATGGACTCTACAGGACCCTTAATGGTATCTGGTGGTACACTTTATGGAAAAAAGTATTGGTGCACCTGTTTATTAACTGCTCTGTCTACTAGATTTTGCAGTATTGCTGTGATTTGATTGCAAATCCTCACCCCTCTAGCCCACACCTGACAGTAGACATGGTGCCAGAGTGTCCTATTCTTTTGGCAGGACTTCTCTACATTTCATAGACAAGCTGTGTGTGCATTCGTACATCTATATCAACTTTAAGTAGCTGAATGCATTCATTTGAAGGGGTGTCCACAAACTTTTGGACATGTATATGGCATCAGTATTTTAGCAGCAGGTACTTTAAGTACTGTAAGTTGTAAGTTGGAGCCACAGTGGAACATACATACACTTTCAGAACATCCCACAGATACTCAGATTGACCCCAAGTGTTGTTGCATTAGAGATGCCCCACCCCAGTCTACACTTTGTCCAATTAAATCTGGTCTGCATGCTTACATATTTACATCCAGAAACCACCATGCAATCTGTGACAATCAAGTGCTGGTCTAATGTACCCAGAGCCATGTGAGTTTCAGTAAATGACTATAAAGAGTATAAATAGTGTCTCTCTCAGACTGTCACACTCCTAATATCAACACTCCTGAACCAGAGACAACATCAGAAGTGTCTTATCTGGACTGAGCAGAAGCAGAACTGGACTGTTACTCAGTACAAAGTCCTCTGTTTACATTTCATTAATAAATCAGCTGCTAGAGTCTGGAGGAAGAGTGGAGAGACACACAATACAAGGTGTCTGAAGTCCAGTGTGCAGGTTCTGCAGTCTGTGATGGTTTGGGCTGCTGGTGTTGGTCCACTGTGTTTAGTCCAAAGTCAACACAGCTGAGATTTTACAGCACTTCATGCTTCCATCTGCTGATGAGCTTTATAGAGATGCCCAGCAGCTGCCCACAGTGCCAACACCACTACTGACCATCATATTACTGTGACTGATTGGTCATATGTACAGTATATATATACAGTATATAGACAAAGTGAATGTAGTGAATCTATAAAATATATAACTGGACTATACGTCAGAGTGGCCCAGGGGAGATAATGATAGATTCGGAACTTCAGAAAAACCTAAACCTCTATTTTGAAAAGTGGCCATACGTGTGTCAAAAGAGTGTCTTCATTTCTGGTGCTTGTTTATCATTTATACTCACATATGTTTGTGCTTGACAGTTTCATGACTTGTTTTTATATATAACAGGGCTGGGAGTGCATATATGAGTGTGTGTGTGTGTGTGTGTGTGTGTGTGCGTGTGTGTGTGTGTGTGTGTGTGTGTGTGTGTGTGTGTGTGCTCTCCATCAGCCAGACATCCTCATGTCTCACTGTTCTGCACCAGTAGACATCTTGCAGGGTCAGAGTTCAGCTCACTGTTTTTCCCTCTCCGTCCATGGAAAGTAATTGATCTCAATCAGCAGGCCATTATCTTTAGCCAGCAATTATCCACATTGTCACTTTTGCGTTTGACCTTGTGACCCCTGCGGGTCATATGGGGCCCCGGTGAAAACCCAGTCAAGTTCCCGCTGACCCCACCCACCCACCAGTTCCAAACAGGCAGCCTTCCAGGAGTCCCAAAAAGGCCCCTGGGGGCCTTTTCACACACAGACGGCTGAGAGCAGGCTGTTTAACTCAATCTTTTATTGAAGCAGCCTCTGGAATGCAACTCTGTTGTGTGTTCCTAGTAGCAACATAACTGACTGATGTCACCCCATCAACATCACTCGGCCAAGGAACAGTGTTTCCTGAGCAGAGTTGTTATAGATATACTATTTAAACAGAATGATGTCATTTCTTACTTCAGTACATAGCTGTATAATACATATCATTTTACATAATATATACAGAGTACTACTACTACTACTACTAATAATAATAATAATAATAATAATAATAATAATACATTTTATTTAGTATAGCGCTTTTCATGACACTCAAAGACACTTACTAGGCAATAACCTAGTTTCACCACACAGAGCTTCAGTATATTGTGATACACTGTGATAGCATAAGCAAGGCGTTATATTGTTTATGCTTGTATTGCTCATAATATAGTATTTTTAGGAAAACGGACAGGTTGGCTAATGTTAGCATTAGCAGTGCACCCATAAGCTACTTGTTTATGTTTGTGAGTGGAAGAGTCTTATGACTGAAGATCAAAACACTGCCATCTACTACTAAAAAGTCTAAAACCTGACTCAGAGTACTAAAAGTCTCAGTCTTGACCAGAGGTGTCAAGTAACGAGGTACAAATACTTTCTTACTATACTTGAGTAGAAATTTTGGTTATTTATACTTTACTAATTATTTTCAGACAACTTTTTACTTCTACTTACTTACATTTTCATGTAATTATCTGTACTTTCTACTCCTTACATTTTAAAAACAGCCTCATTATTTCTACATATTTCATTTTGGTTTGTCATCATTCAAAAAACATCCTGTCCAGATAAACTGGCCATCCAGAAAGAGTGAATGTGATTGTGGTTGGATGAGAAGTATAAACAAATACCATTCTGATACTATATTGGTACCTGCAAGTCACGTGTCTCGTCACTTTTTAGTAAGTTCAGTCAGTACCGCAAAGCAGCGCTTTAAGGCAGCACTTGAAGTTTCTAACTCGTGTTTGTGGATCCAGTATCCTCCAAAAGCAACAGAAAGAGAAGAAGTGTAGTCCTCAAACACATTTATTCTGTCTTATTTTTCACACAGGTCCATTTCTATTGTTTTTACCAGGATAACAAACAAAGGAATAAATCAAAAATGTTGCTTAGCATAACAGACTACAGTAAAAAACAACTGCTACCTTAAAATACTGCCCTGATCTCCTCAGGGGAAAGTAATGAAGCACAGAGTAAGTTTGCAGTCAGGGAAAGCAATCGATTGTCAGAAAAATAAAGAATTTACTCTAAATATTAAAACAGTGTGCCTAACCTAGAAGAACTTAAAACACAAAATAGCCCTATAATTGCTATTAAATGTACATTTAGTGCAAAATGGCTCTCTCATTAATAAAATGTTTTCATTTTTAAGAAGCATATATGCAGCTGAAAGAAGGAAGCCAGTACATCCCCAAAAATTCAACATTACCATTTTAATATAATATTATAGTCATTACAGCTTTTAGAAAAAATTATTTTGGGGGTGGGGGGTGGGGTAGTGCACTATATGCCCCTGTTGCACAGCCTAAGTTTTGGCATTTGTTTTCCTTTCATTACTTTTACTTTTATACTTTAAGTAGTTTTGAAACCAGAACTTTTGTACTTTTACTTGACTAAAAAGCTTAAGCTGATACTTCAACTTCTATAAAAGTCTTTTTAAACCCTAGTATCTATACTTCTACCTGAGTCATGAATGTCAATACTTTTGACACCTTTGGTCTTGACTAAGACTCAACTACTAAAATATTTGGTCTTCACTCAGACTTGAATACTAAAAGTCTTGTTTTTGACTTGCTGAGAATACTTCACCATCCAAGTTATACCTGCTCTGTGTGGCTCCTGAACAGGATGATGAATCACAGTCTGTAATTGCACCTCTATGGTCAGTATATATTTATATCAACTGATTCAGTGCTGATTCATTATTAATATTAATGAATGTTGCCAGATTGTAGCATTGAACACACTTGCTTTCTTAAGACCGGGGACTTGTTATTCGCTGACTCTTATGGAGAGAATGCGGGTCAGTATTATAGAGAATCTGCAGAGAGGACACTCATGTGCTGCTTGGGTCCAGGGCTCTTTGTTCTGTATTTGTTTAGCGAGTGTCTGATGAGAGCTTCCACGCAAATGAAAAGCAGGGCGCTTGCACTGGTGCGTCCAAAGCCAGGAGCTTCCTGCTAGATTACCTGAGCTGTGATTTCCTGTTGCTTACACAGTCCTTTCCCTCATGCATAATCAGATCTGGCCAGCTGTTCACTCCAGAGGGTCCACTGTTCTGCCCGGCCACACAGACAGGACACAGAGGCCTTCAGAAGGATTTTCACACAGTCTGGCTGTTAATGCCTGTTGTTGGTCACTGTAGTGTTGTCTTTGCCAGGTGATGTGCAGGTGTTGTTGTCTGACATGACATAGAGTGTTTGGTGTAGCAACACAAACATATGTACAAACATTGACATGTGGCCTATGGTCAGCAGTACTAGTCTAATACATAATAATGTAGCTGTGTAATCTCAATTACCTGTCAATTATGTCTGTCTGTCATCAACATATCTACAGTGAGGAAAATAAGTATTTGAACACCTGCCTCCTGGCTAGGCCACTCCAGAACCTTGATATGCTTCTTACGGAGCCACTCCTTGGTTATCTTGGCTGTGTGCTTTGGGTCATTGTCATGTTGGAAGACCCAGCCATGACCCATCTTCAATGCTCTAACTGATGGAAGGAGGTTGTTCCCCAAAATCTCGCAATACATGGCCCCAGTCATCCTCTCCTTAATACAGTGCAGTCGTCCTGTCCCATGTGCAGAAAAACACCCCAAAACATGATACTTCCAACCCCATGCCTTACAGTAGGGATGGTGTTTTTGGGATCATTCTTCGTCCTCCAAACACGGCGAGTGCAATTAAAACCAAAAAGTTCTATTTTGGTCTCATCTGACCACAGCACTTTCTCCCATGACTCCTCTGGATCATCCAAATGGTCATGGGCAAACTTAAGACGGGCCTGGACGTGTGCTGATTTAAGCAGGGGAACCTTCCTTGCCATGCATGACTTTAAACCATGACGTCTTAGTATATTAGCCACAGTAACCTTGGAAGCTTTCTTCAGGCCATTGACCAGCTCCTCTGGGCTGATTCCTCACCTTTCGTAGGATCATTGATGCACCACAAGGTGAGATCTTGCATGGAGCCCCAGTCAGAGGGAGATTGACAGTCATGTTTAACTTCTTCCATTTTCTAATAATTGCTCCAACAGTTGATCTTTTTTCACACAGCTGCTTGGCAATTGCCCCCTAGCATTTTCAGCCTTGAGAAGGTTTACAATCTTGTCTCTGGTGTCTTTGGACAGCTCTTTGGTCTTAGCCATGTTAGTAGTTGGAGTCTTACTGATTGTGGGGGGGGGCAGGTGTCTTTATGCAGCTATCGACCTCAAATAGGTGTTTCTAATTTAGAATAATAAGTGGAGTGGAGGTGGACTTTTTAGAGGCGGACTAACAGGTCTTTGAGGGCCAGAATGTTTGCTGATTGGCAGGTGTTCAAATACTTATTTGCAGCAGTAACACACAAATAAACTATTAAATAATCATACATTGTGATTTCTGGATTTTTTCTTTTAGATTATGTCTCTCACAGTGGACATGCACCTAAGATGAAAGTGTCAGACCCTTCCATGATTTCTAAGTGGGAGAACTTGCAAATTTGCAGGGTCTTCGAATAGTTATTTTCCTCACTGTATCTGTCTGTCTGTCTGTCTGTCACCAACATATCTATCTATCTATCTATCTATCTATCTATCTATCTATCTATCTATCTATCTATCTATCTATCTATCTATCTATCTATCTATCTCTCTGTCTTTCTGACTGTCTGTCTGTCGTCTATCCCTCTATCTATCTATATCCCTCTATCTATCTATCTATCTATCTATCTATCTATCTATCTATCTATCTATCTATCTATCTATCTATCTATCTATCTATCTATCTATCTATCTCTTTCTCTCTCTCTCTCTCTCTCTGACTGTCTGTCATCTATCTATCTCTCTGTCTGTCAGATGACTGTCTGACTGTCTGTCTGTCTGTCATCTATCTATCTATCTATCTATCTATCTATCTATCTATCTATCTATCTATCTATCTATCTATCTATCTGTCTTTCTGACTGTCTGTCTGTCGTCTATCTATCTATATCCCTCTATCTATGTATCTATGTATCTATCTATCTATCTATCTATCTATCTATCTATCTATCTATCTATCTATCTATCTATCTATCTATCTGTCTGTCTGTGTCTGTCATCTATCTCTCTGTCTGTCTGTCATCTATCTATCTATCTATCTATCTGTCTGTCTGTATGTCTGTCTGTCATTTATCTATTTATCTGTCTGTCTGTCTGTCACGAACATTATCTATCCATCCATCCATCCATCCATCCATCCATCAGTCTATCATCCATCCATTCATCCTTCCAAAATGAACAAGTGGACAGAGAAATGTCTTTAATTTCTGGTGTTTTTAAGTGGACATTCTCCAGATGTAGTGCTTTCTTTTGGGAATGTGGTCTATACCTGTGTATCATATCTGTACATGTGTATCAGTGTCACTATTCTACTGTATTGTTATTGTCAGTTTAGTTTGTCTCTTTGTGTGACAGCTACAGGTGACATAACTTGTAGTCAATTCACTGTGATTTAATGTCTGACTTTAATGATGTCACAGCAGTCAAGCCGCATGAAAAAAGTCTAAAGTTTGGGTGTCTGTGTCTGGTTTGCTAATGAACACTTTAAATGATACAAAACAACACCTTTCCATCTTCTCCCTCATACAAACCCAACACAGTGAAATCTACTGGACGCAGCATCTGTTCCGCAAACTGCTCATAATAACGTTTGGTGAATGTGTTCTTTTTAGAAGCGAAGGGGGAAAAAAAGACAGAGAAACTCAGAAAGGAGTAGAACCAGCACAAATATGAATGGCCGCCTTTAAACGCCGTAATGGTGCGTGGAACAGGACTTGGCAGCCTTGTGCTGTGTGAGTAATATCCCTCTGTAGGCAGCAGTTTCATTTGGGAGCCTGGCAATAAATGGCTCTTGTGAAATGGAAGTATGACGGCAAGGTAAGGTCAGAGAGAGCAGGGGGCATGAATGCTAGCCTTTTCACCACAGCACTGCGGAAATAGTGAATAATAAATAATGGTGCTCTCTCTGTCTCATGGCCCCTTCTCTAGCAATTAGCTCAGTAGAGTTCAAATAGGAAATACTGCTAACTTGATTGGGCGCACACACCTGAGTGCTGTGTCTGATCCAGTCGTACCACTACAACACACACTAACACGCCACCACCACATCAGTGTCACAATGCTGAGAACAATCCAAGTAATTACTGCTCTGTGCTGGTCCTGAACCGGTGAGCAAAGTATACAGAACATCATTATGCTCATTATATTGTGATATGACTGTATATATAGGAGGTTCTCTCCAAAGTTCATGTTGTTAGTTCTAGATATCATCCCTGACTGTTTGTGCTTCACTTGCCCTTTAATATCCTATTGTGCGCCGGGGTGATACATCTTCCTCCTATCTCCAAAAGCCTGACTGGTAATCCCCATATTTCCTTTCCTCGGGCCGCCCCTGCTGTCCTCTCGCTCCGCTGCCTTTCCCTGGGAACAGACTCTTCCTCTCTTTTCCTCTTTCCTCCCCTCTCTCGCTCCACGTCTCCCACAGAAGAGGAGGGAAAAGCAGGGTCTCTAGTTCAAACAAGCCCCCAGGCAGAGCCATGGTGGACAAACGGAGGTGTGTGTGTGTGTGTGTGGATGCTTACTGTTGTGTGGGAGAGATGCAAAAGGTCGTGACCTCTTCGAGGCAATGTGGAACGGCTAGCTAAACACATACACATGCAGCCAAACACAAGGCAGAAAAGAGATTCTTTCTGCACGGTGTATCAATGAGACGACGCAGGGTCAAGGCCTCAGTTTGGGGACTCGGTCTGAGGCCTCTGGCATCTGTGTGTTTCTAATTTCGACTCCACAGAAAAAGGCATTCCTTAAATTCTTCCTAATAAACTGAATGTTTGAACGCTGGGATCAGAGGGGACTTAGTGTCAGGACGTGATCGTGATCATCTTTACCGAGCATTTTTCAGTGGTAAGGTGGCATAATCGTATCTAGGATTTTATAAGCCAATGCTGGAAGTAATGGAAGTTATTATGGAAGTTATTTGGGGTTATTTCTGTTGGTCCATTCATTAAGAAATCCCAAAGCTATAAATGAGCTGGTTTTAATACTGTATAGATGCATAACTTGCATTGAATGGATACTCATTTAATACAAAGTAGCCACTTTGTCTATTAGAGTTCATGTCCAGTAACCCTAAACCTTAATCCTTAACTTAAGCCTAACCGTAACCCTAACACTTCAACAGATTCAACAGCTTATAAATAATGTAATCTTCTGAACATTTACAAAGGAAAACAGTGGCATATCCTAAAAAATAAGACATTTTCTAATTAACAAAAAAAAGGCAAATATGCTAAATTGAATACCTGCCAACATTAGGCTGTGAAAAAAGAAAATGACTTGTCTCCTTGGCTATAAACTTATGTCTGGTCCCTTGGCATTGTCTCTGGGGTCTTGGTAGTGTTGCCAGTGTTGCCAGATTGAGTGGTTTCCTGCCAACTCCTTAAAATTGCCTATAAAGGTAATCATTTTTTTATTTGTATGAATAGTTACACTAATTTGATTTTTGCAAATTTATTCTCATTTATTTTTGCATGTCCTGTCATTAAAAAATACTTTTAAACCTTTGAAGATGTGCAAATGAAATAAATTAAATTCCTTGGCAATCACTGTATCTGTACATTTAGGATAGCAGCAGTTTGTTAGGTTTAAAATTGCTGAAATTTTGAACATCAGCTGTTTTTGTCTACACATTTTTTATGCATGTTGGTAAACAGTTTGTCTGGAAACCACTATAACAATCTTAAAGTCCTGGGTCTATAGGATGTGGAGTGCACAAACTTTACTTTCACTTTCAAAAAAGATTTGGGACTGGGCTTGAACTCAGAATGCCCATCTCTAATCATGCCTCTGGTCACAGGGCTGTGATGAGTGACCTTTGCCCCAGGATTGCATTGCCAGATACCACATTTCCCACAAACTGAAAAACACACATTTGGTTTGTATTATGTTGAAGCCCGCAGAAATGAGCAATCTGGACCACAGCAGAAAAGAGGGTTAAAAATAGGTTAGAATAGTGTCTTCACAGCATGAATATGCATTAGTGGATCTCCAATAAGTAGAATATGGTGACAAATGACATTTGAGTTCATAAGTTAATTGAAAAAGTCATATTTTGTATTAATTAATTAAAAGCCTCTACACTAATGTAGCTATGAGTCAGGGTGTAATATAACCATATAAGAGATTTAGTTAAGATTTGAGCTCCTCCCACTTTTATTGCAGGCTCTGGTGCAGTTTTCCCAGCTTCATGGGTCAGCTACCACACTGAAACAGCCCAAACCTGGACCCACCATGATGAATAATGTGTTAGACAGTGAAAGCATTTTGGCTAAATCAACATGCAAAACATCACCACAAAACAACAACAAATAAGCTCCTTGGACAAAATTTGCATGTTTAATGTGGTAGTAACTTCAGGCTCCTGCAGATGGCGCTGCATGAGGATGATCAGGCTATAAATACCTGCAGGGTGTGTGAGGATTCATAAATTGAGGAGAGATGGTACTGGAAGTGGTGCGTGGTCCAGATCTCAGGTTTGAGCCGTATCGACGGTGCTGGCTGCGTCCGTACTGAGATCATTGTTACTTACATTGGTAGTAATGTTGACGTAGCGTTATTACAATACTGCACAGTGCTAGATTATCATAAAAGAAAACACATTTCTCTGGGTGCCAGACTGCGTGTCAGTCAGCTGGAGTGGACTGGTGGGAGCTGAGCTCTGGGACTTGGTGTCTCTGAGGTGGGAGCTGAACTCTGAGACTGCCTGATATGACATTTGTAATTTCCACTCGGCTGAAACTCAGCCATCCATGACGCAAAACCTTAACCCTTGCACCTCACAAAAAAACAGGCCTTGCTCTCTCTCTCTCTCTCTCTCTCTCTCTCTCTCTCAGGCCCCCGGCCTGGACTGGATCCTGTCTGAGAGGCCAGTTAAACAGTAAAACGGATTTGTCGCAGGGCGGAATTCCTCAGCCCCGCGGTCCGCACTGCTCACGCTGATGGACGGCTTTTGTGGAGAGGAGGAGAATGACAGGAACACTAAACTTTTAGGCAGGATGGTTCATGGCAGGAGGGGGATGGGCAGAAAGAAAGCGCAAAGCTGAATTAGCAGATATGTTCTACAAACTGGTCTAAACAAACATGGTGAGCCACTGGAAATCAAATTTGCTCTCTGCTGGTTTCTATTAGGCTGAAATGGAAACTAGCTAGCTTCAAGCCTGCACAGCTGTAAAGTATTGGGACATATCATTCACTGTTTCAATCAAGTGTATTGAGGAAGAGTTATCCAAGTGCCTCTAATTTGCTGAAATTTGCTGTGAGGATTTGATGGCATTCAGCCACAAGAATGGTTAGCGTGGTCATAATGTTGGATAATCATCACCACCTCTTGCACATGTCCACCAACTCATCTCAAAAGTACAGGATGGAGCAGAGAACACAGCTCCACAATGCTGGGGGGCTTTATACCTCTCTAACCCACACTTGGCATTAGCCATGGTGCCCTCCAGAGAGTCCTATTCTATGTATTGGGGCCAGACAAGCTGTGTTTGCATTTGTACATCTGTGCCAACTAAATGCATTACAACCAGCCTTTGGTCGGATAGTGTATGACACACTGCATCACTGTAATGGTATTCCCTGCCTTGTATTTTGTATATTGTTCATTTGGTGCGGTTAAAAGGCTTAACAGTACGCTGCAAACTTTACTGTGCATCTGAAATCCTGTACCAGAAGACTATAACATTTTAGGGGCAAAGTCTCTCCGTCTTCCCACATGATGCTGTGCCAGGGTTTCTGTTTATTTGACAACACACCGTTATTGAGTAATGTGATATTGTCAGACCTCGGCTCCTGGTGCTGTAGCGAGGCCCCCGTCCACGGGATAAGAGATAGTGTTTCACGAGTTTCCGCATGCGTACGTTCCCGCGCGCCTGCAAGCTCCACGCTGAGTGCTTTCTAAGATGGTGGTGACATATAAAGCGTTCCCTATGGCCCTCCACATCCACCGGCTGCCCGACGGAAGCCATTTCCTCTCATTGTTCAGGGGTGCGCGGCTCAGTCCGAATGGAGTCAATTAAGCGGTGAATGGAGAACAGCCCTAAAGGTCTGATGTGTATCTGTGGCTTTTGGCAAAAATAACATGTAGACAAATGGACACTGTACATGTTGGCATGAGCACTTTGCAATTACTCTGAGACATCAGCTAAAGTGAGAGGACTGACAGTGTATAAACATGCTGGATATGCCAGTGTGAGGATGCTTTGGTCCGATTGTGATGGGACTAGTGTATCATGGGGACATTTTACAGAAATGCCTTCTCAGTACAGAAACTCGTGCATTAAAATGACTACTGAGTGAATTTCTGAGAGGTTGTGTTTTTGACTCTCCTGGGGTAGGCTTCCCACAATGTTCGTAATGCTGAAGATTCCAGAAACGTTTTGTTACTAACATAGTACTTAAACATAGTACTATGTCCCATTTGTAACTCAGTAACTACTTCTTAACTTGAAGTTCACATACAGATCTACGTCAAAAACAACAGAGGTGGCTAATTTAAAATAAATAAAAAAACCTGACTGATGCGCTGGTTCTAACCTTTGCAACAGTACCTCTATATAGATGTACTCCGTTCTGATTGGCTGGAAGGTGAGGTGAGTATTAATTATGCATATCTATGAAACAGATCTCGTTAAAAAAATGACTTTTAATCATAATAAAACCATAACAACCATAATAAATATCCATTACTATTACAACCTGTGCAGAAGCCGACAACAGTCAATAACAAACATACAGGATGATATTGTGATTGTTAGATTACTGCTCATAATTTCTATGGCCACAAAAATACATAAAAATGTGTAAATGTGTATACCAGGGTGGGTTAAGTGCATTAATGACTGTCCAAGTGTCTAATTAATGGACATCGTGGAGAAAAATCCATTTATTTTGCAATATATAACATACCTCAGCAACTGCTATCCATTACTTACAGTTACAGTAACTAACTAGGATAAGTTTAAAATATTATTTTATTATTATTGTAACTCTGTTATATTGTAGAATATTATATTACTGTTATTCTTATTGGATAATATTATTGTTCCATTTTATATATATATATATAAATAATTAGAAATATGAATTTAATAATTTTGCATATATAAAAAAAATATGGTCCAATAAAACTGAGAAAATTTATTTTTGACTAAATTCTGCAGGTTTTTGCAACTTTATTCACCATTATGGACCACTAAAGGTACTACACTGTATCTTGAGGTGCAGAATGTATGTGTTGGGGTGGAAGGGGGCAGGTTATCTCATGCTGAGTTAACTGATAGTCACAGGGGATGGGGGGAGAAGGGAACGCTGACCCATACCAACGATCCCCTGGAGAGCAGTGCGAGTAGAGAGGAACATTCCTGAGAAAGACTCTGGCCAGCAGAGGCCCCCTGAGAGAGAGAGAGAGAGAGAGAGAGAGAGAGAGATGGAGAGAGAGAGAAAGAGAGAGAGAGA
>BRDA01075542.1:0-16883 GCA_036984385.1 Crenuchus spilurus | reverse complement strand
GTATAATGTATCAGTGCACAGTACAGGAGGAAGTGTTGATGGTGTGAGTGTGTATAATGTATCAGTGCACAGTACAGGAGGAAGTGTTGATGGTGTGAGAGTGTATAATGTATCGGTGCACAGTACAGGAGGAAGTGTTGATGGTGTGAGTGTGCATAATGTAACGGACTATGTATCGGACTATTTGGAAAAAGGACTCAAATGTAACAGAGAAAGTAAGATATAAGTTGACTTGTCTTGCAATTTGGCCCTGTCTCTGACTCAATTGATGAAATGTATGAAGATCTTACATCATTCCTTTAAACATAGTGAAATCAAAAATTTGCATAGGCTAATTGACTGGACGTTATCAGGGATTGGATGGCTGACAATTATGGAGGTTCTGATTGTTGCGCCTTTAATCAAGCAATCTCTTGGGCTTCTTTCTCCTGCTGTCCACTCAAGTTTACATAACGTAGGTGTTATATTTGACCAGTCTGTGTTTCTTTCATTGAGAAATATTAGTAAATTGAGATCTGTAGTTTCCAATGCAGAGCTAGGGATGCTTATTCACACTTTTATTTCATCACTTTGCTTAGCATGTCTGTTCAAAACCTCTTGCAGGCAATACAGAATGCTGCAGCTAGATTACTTACAAGAACAAATTAAAGTCTCAAATAACTCCATTATTAAAAACTCTGCATTGGCTTATTGTTGACCAAAGGATTCAGTTTAAAATTTGTACCCTTACTTTTAGAGCATTACATGGAGAGGCTCCCATGTGTATAGGTGATTTACTTCATCTACACATAACAGAGGCTAGAAAAATGTCACATCTGACTTTGACAAACTTTCTAAAATGTATAAGTTCTTGATAAACAAGTCTCCTCAATCTTTTTGTTCATCTATCTTCTTTCCTACTTAATCCTTTTCAGGGTGTCTGTGACGCCCCTTGGGCGCTGGCCAGGGCATTATACTCAATTGTAGACAGTACAGAGTGCCAATTCATCACTGGGCACACACACACACACACAATTTAGAGTAACCAATTCATCCGACCTCCATGTTTTTGGACTGTGGGACGAAACCCACACAGATGATGACTTGAACCACATTGTGGGTATGAAATGCAGTAATGGATGCATATTAACAAATTAAATTAAGTTGACCAGACAACACATGAAATATATTGTTTTTGGGGTGGCACATTTGTCTCTCAGCACTGAGGTCTTGGGTTTGAGTCCCCATCTGAGCGGAGTTTCCATGTTCTCCCTGTGTCTGCGTGGGTTTCCTCCAGAGACTCTGGTTTCCTCCCACAGTCCAAAAACATGGAGATCAGGTGAATTGGCGACTCTAAAAAATTACCCTGGTGTGTGTATGAGTGTGTGTATGTATGTATGCCCAGATATGGTTGGCACTCTGTCCTGGGTGATCCCCCCTAGTGCTCGATGCAGTCGTCCAGGTGGACAGTCGCTTCCGGTTGAGAGTACTGTGTGCACGACTGGCTGTGTCACCACGGTGGGTGTATGTGAAGTGTGTCGATTGTAAAGCATCCTTGGGTGTCTAGAAAGGTGCTATATTTGTGTAAAATGTATGTATGTATGTATATATTGTGTTTGTGAAGTCTGCAGTGAAATAAAAGTCATGGTTTATGGTTCTAATGTCTGTTCACAACAGTAACCAGTAATTCATTACTTACCTACACTAACGAGTGTATATGTTCTCAAGAACTCCATAAGAATCAATGACTGAAATTATAAATAGTAACATTACACCTTAAATAGAAAAAACAGAGAAAGTGAAAATTCAATTCAACACACAGTAGTGAGCTGAAAACACAGATAAAAGAAAAAAGAGCAGATGTTTTGTATTCACAGCAGGTGATTTTTTTGTAAATTTTATTTTATAATGCTAGTCACTGAGCAAAAATGTCATATACCAACATTAACTACTATGCATGAAATGACTGAGCAGAGAGTTAAGAGGTTCTGTCACTAACTGCCACAGCACGAGCTCAGACATCCACTGCCCAGTGTGAGCAAAGAAGTCCAGCTGTTGGCACAGCAGGGCAGGCTTTAGCACAATTGAGTCAAATAGGAGTCCTTAACACCTTGGGGATGAGAAAATGTCCCGGGAATGTCCAAAACATCTTCAGAAGACACCATGACAAAAACATTTTATGACAAACTAAATTTTCAGTGGTAAGGCTCATAAATTTAGGTATCTGGTGTGCCTACCAATCTGAAATATGACAACTCAGTCAGTTCTTTGTGGGCAGAATACACGGGATTCATTAAACTATTCACTTTTGGCTCCATTTCCTATATAAAATACTGCACCTCCCACCCCCCACCCCACCGCCTGAGTTATCTCCACCCACAGCTGGAGAGCTACATCTGTGAAGGTGCAGCACTTTTTCTTAAGTACCAGTTCTGCCAGCAAGAGTTAAGCAAGAGAACTGCTCTGTTAGCCACACCTGAGTGGATACAAGTTATTTTTATGGTACCATCCCAGCTACAGTCAGCAAAAAATCTGTTAAAATCCTTTCCCCCCACTAAATGGTTCAAATATTAACAAAAGATACACATCATGAAATGAACGGAGCTGTCTGCTGTTTCTATGAGTGCAACTCTGAAAATTTGAATATCGTGAAGTTAATTTGCTTTCTTTTTGCCTCCTGCAGTCTGAGGGTATTTCAGACACTCTGATGTAGTCTGACATGCCTTGCCTTTTTTTTTTTTTTTACAATTTACACACATCTAAAATAATTTTTTTACAGTCTAAAATATTTGTTTAGGTACAGTCAAATAAAAAAGTTTGAATATCTTGAAAACGTTGTTCATACACATTGTTTATTTTTATTTATAAAACTCTCTCCTGCCATATGTCAACATATATTACTTCAGTGATGTCTGTAAATTATTAGACTCCAGTGGATCTTTTTGACCCTGCCACGTCCCTGCCCACACCCCCTGTCTTGGCTATGTCTTAGTTACATGTTCTATGTTTAAGTCTGCCATGTGCTTCTGTTTACTTTTCTCCACATGTCTCATCCACGTCAGGCTTTTGCTCAGCACAAACTCAGCAACAACAGAGTCAAAACAGTAAGTGTCATAAATCTATATTCTGATTAAATCTGCTCTAAACTTAGACTTTCCAAAAACCTGTTTTCAGATTTGCTGATATATTGTGAAAAAAGACTCTAAACATTTCTAGCCAAGACTTTTGAGTTCAGAACTGAATAAACAGAGGTGTTGACTACACACTGCTCATTACAGTTTTTAGACATTGTATGTGGTTTTATTTCTAAAGCTTAACAAATGTGAGGTGACACTGTTTTCACTCAGCCACTAACCCTACAATGAATATTTATGAGATAGGTGTGAAACACTCAGGGAGAGGTCTATTGTTGAAGTTCACCTCAGGTGAGAGCTCTTTTTTTGGTTCAGATTCCACACTTTCCAACCAATGTAATGTCCAGAGTAACTATGTCATTATCATATGAATGACCGATTGCATCTTTCGGCAGGAAAATATGCACAATTTGTCTAACTCACTCTCAGAGATATGTCTCTGCTTATTTAAGCTCCTCTCACAAGAATCTGCAGAATTTTGTTAATATGCCACTGGCGGGAGAGCCCACTCGAGAGGGTTAAGTATTGATACTGTTTGAATAGCAATTTACTCAAACTCCAAATGAAATATTCTTATTTGAGATTCTGGATTTCTGATTTTCATGAGCTAATCATGGATTTACTGGTTCACCCATAAGTTCATACTGGGGCCCCTCCCCTAATCATGGACTCTGGGTGAGTACCTGCAGTATAAGAACTCAAATCTTCTTGGCACAAGAGAGAGGACAGTATCCTCCTGACCATGGAGAGAGAGCTTTAAGAGAGACTATTAAAGAGACGTACAGATTAAAAGGTGTTGTCTAGATGGGTTTAGTGCACTGTGTAAATAAAGCACTTTGAGTTGACTCGCATTGGTGTGTGTGTGTCTGAACTCCACAGTCATCAGCCTCTCCCCAGGCTCAGATCACAGTACTTGGATTTTCTTTTCTTTTTTCACTAGGAGCTAAAGCAGGGAGGTGAAAGACTTTAAGAAGAGGCGAGATTTCAGATGAGGATGTTAGGAGAGCTATAAAGTATAGTTTTATTTTATTACAATTTAATTATTTTTATTTTACAATATTATTTAATTAATCTAATCATCACCATGATCATCTTTAAATTGCTTTTTCTGGTGATGGGAGGCAACAGCTGCTCCTCGAGGGATCCCCAGAAATTCCCAAGCCAAATGTGACATATGATCTCTCTAGAAGGTCCTTGGTCTGCTGCAGGGTCTCCTCCCAGTGAGACATGCAGAGGTGCGTCCTTATGAGATACCCAGACTCTCTCAACTGGTGGGGCAGCAGCTTTACTCTGAGACTTCTTGCCCTGTCCAAGAGAGAAAGCCCTACCACCCTGAGGAGAAACCTAATTTCTACTACCTGTATCAGTGACTTTACTCTTTCATGTTCATGACTATATGTGAGGATGACTGACTGGTAGGCTGAGAGCTTTGCTTGTAGACCTAGCACAGACCTGTATAGTGTCGGCACAACTTTCCCCTTCACCTGATAAGGTTCATCTTCTGAGAGAGAACCATGACCTGAGATTTGGAAGTGCTGATCTTCATTCCAGTTGCTGAAAACTCAGCTACAAGTCTGCAAGTGCATGCCAAAAGTTCATTTTGAATGGTGCCAAGAGGATAGCATCATATGCAAATAACAAATATGTCATCTCTAGTCCCCTACTGCACACCCTTCCATTCCTGGCTGCACCTTGATGGAGTCTGAAGCCCACCTTGAATGGCCTTGACCATGTGGACACAACTCACTACAGTTGTACAGGGACTGAATCACCTGCAATAATGGCCCAGTAATCTCATACTCTTGCAGCACCTCTCACAGCAGGCTTCACCTGGTCAATTGTTCCACAACCTGAGCAAAATCCACATGGTTCCAACTTGGCTTGACAACACCTCTCCAGTTCCTTTTTTTTTTTTTAATGGGAACTCCCATCCCAATTTGCCAATCCTTAGGTATGGTCCCAGTTCTCCATCCATTACTGAAGAGTTATGTTAACCACACCAGCCCTACCTTGTCTAGTGCTTTCCACATGTAAGGCTAATCTATATACATATACACTTATTACATACTCAGTCTTAAATCCCTTTTTACAGATGGTCCAGACACCTGTTGTGTTTCTCTTTTTAGTGACTCAGCCCAGGCAATATGGGGGAATGCTAAATAGGGCTTAACAAGGGTGAGCTATAAAGAGCCTGTGGACGCCGTGAGCTGTTGTAAACTGTTGTAGACCTTGCTCGCAGTGCCACTTTGTTGTAAAGCTCTTATTGCATTAAGAGAAGAGACTGCACTACATTTCAAGTGCTGGTTTTATTGGAGCAATCAGAGTGAAGATGCTGTCTGCTCAGGATGTAGTCAGGTTACAGTCTAAATTGTTGTCTTATACACTCATTAAATACTCCGTTTTGTATCTGTTTTAGAGATGGTCCACACTCTTGTTAGTGATTGAGCCGAGGACACATGAGAATGCTAAACGGGGATTAACAAGGTTGAGCTATAAAGAACCCGCAGCTGTTGTGAGCTGTTGTGAAACTGCAATACACTTTATTGAGGCTGCAAGGACATTCACAATTAGAATAAAACTTCCAAAAATATATAATAAACCACACACTGTGAGTGAATTAATACCATTGGGAATCATCATGTGTGGGGAACAGTTCTCTTTCCTTGTGAACAGCATTATACCATTCATCCATCCATTTTCACACCTGCTTTTAATCCTTATCAGGGTCGCAGTTAGTCCCCTACCCCCTCACTGGGCGCAGAGCAAGGCAGTACACTATTCAACTAAGCCAAGGACAGGGTGCAAATCCATTGCTGGGTGCAGCATTATACCATGCAGTACATTTCTCCTCTTTTAATACTAGCTAAGTAAAGGGAATCTACATATACCAAGAAGCAACTACTACTTCTGAGATGGACTGATAGACAATAGAAACATTCTGTGGTCAGACAAATCTGTTTCAGCTTGTTTTTTTGGTAAAAAAAAGACAATGGATTCCATGTGCCAAAGATGAAAGAGACCATCGAGGCCAGGGTTGGCAACCTTTAACACTCAAAGAGCCATTTGGACCTGAATTCCACGTAAAAGAAAACACTGGGAGCCGCAAATACTTTTTGGCATTTATAAAGAATGTGACACTGTATATATTGTTTTTTGTTTTTTTGGTGCTTGAACATTAATTATTATTATTAATTATTAATAAATATTGACAAATTATTATTTATATTTTATTAATAATTACTAGTTACTATTAATAATATACTAATAACTATTAAACATTATTATGAATAAAATAATAAAATTTTTGCCTTTTATAAAGTTCTCCAACCAAATTATGTCCAGGCACACACAGGCGCAGTACAAGGATGAAAGAGCCACAGGTTGCTGACCCCTGATCTAGGCTGTTAACAATGAAAAGTGCAAAACAAACAAAGAAAAAAAACAGCATCTGTGATGGCATGGGCTACATCGGCCCTCAAAGCATGTGTGGTCTCCATATATGAAGATACCATTGATGTGGAGGATTATATTGGTATTTTGAAGGGACTGTATTCTGCTGTGAAGTCATATTTTCCTAGGAACTCATTAGGACAATGCCAGGCCAGATTCTGCATGAACTACAACAGTGTGGCTTCATAGACAGTGTGTGTGTACTTGAGTAGCCTGCCTGCAGTCCAAATCTGTCTCCTATTGAAAACGTATGGTACACCATTAAGATAATAATAAAACAGCTTCTATAGAATGTTCAAGTCCAGTTTATAGAAATAATGAACAAAAAATACACTTACAACAATTAGTATGTTCAATTCCCAAACGATTATAGAGTACAATTTAATGAGAAGATGATGTGACAGATATAATGTCCCAACTTTTATTTAACAGACAATTTAAAACACTGAAAAAAAAGTTGGGGTTTGTACTTATTGTAATCCTATCTTCAAATGGGTCTGCAAAGGCAGTCCCTCTCAGGCATTCAAAAATCATTTTGTGACCTTCAAAAGGTGTTTTGTGAACAAAAGACCCAGATCCTGCATTCACTGGGCATATGACTGCACCATTATCATCCTCCCGGTGACCACACCCCCCAAGGTAGGGTATTTGCTTGTCTTCTCCACAACAGACAGTGATGGAGGATATTCAGGAAGCACTAGGCTTCATGTGTCCTTCCACATCTTCGGCAGGGGCAGTGATTTTGCTGGAGCCTCAACACTATTGCCATCAAAGACCACTACCCCTTTGCCCCTTATGAATTCAGCCTTTGAGGTCCTGCAACAGGCATTCATTTTTACCAAGCTGGACACGTACAGTGGCTACAATCTGATTCATATACATCAGGGAAATCAAAGGAAGACAGTGTTCATTACCTTTAGGGCCACTATGAGTACTTAATGAACACCCCACTGTCCTCCAGCAGTTCACTAATGAGTTTCATACATACATGTGCCTGGAATTACATTTTGACAGTTAGTCCAGGAAGGGGCTTCTCAAAATGTATGACAGTAACTCGTATTTTAGGTTTTCCAGCTACTATTGTATTAAACAATAAGAGGGGAAATTAAGCATGAGTTTAGCCAAGATTGAAGAACTGGCCCCACCCTTCTTAACTCAAAATGCTCCAGTAGCTCCTAGGATTTGCCAACTTACAGAGGTTAATTTTGAAGTTCAATGCAGAGGGAGCCATTCTCCAAATTACCTGACTCCATGTTTGTCATGGAAGTTGATACAATGAATGTAGGTGTTGGGGCAGACCAATCTCAGTGGACAGGTCATTCCTACAAGCTCCACACCTGTGTACTCTACTGTCACATGCTTACTCTTATGGGGAAGAACTGATTGCAAACTCCTAGCAGTCAAACTTGTCCAGGACATGTATACACAGTGGATTAAGGATGTGAACCACGCGATTGTTGTCTGAACAGACTTTAAGACAGAAGAGTGTACATGAAAACCCCTGATAATGCCAAAATGTTACAGAGGTGACCAGTATGGCATTAGAACACTGTCTAATGAAAGAACAGAAGAAAATATTAAACGGCTATAAAGAGAAAAAAAGTTGAAAGGAAAAGAAGTTCCAAATGAAATGAAAGACAAAATAAAGCATCCCAATTAAACAAAACCCTAAGTGATAAGCATGTCTTGGAGGTGGTCTCCTCTTTCTTATTTGTGTTTGTATCCTTCTTATAAACTTTTGACTTTGAGTAAAGCAGCTCCACCAGCATGCTTCACTCTTGGATTGGGCTTTTGGTGCTGGTGTGCACTGTTCTTTCCCCCCAAATATACAGGTGCTGGTCATAAAATTAGAATATGATGAAAAAGTGTATTTCAGTAATTCCATTCAAAAAGTGAAACTTGTACATTATATTCATTCACTACACATTGACTGATATTTTTCACATGTTTATTTCTTTTCATTTTGATAATTATAACTGACAACTAATGAACATCCCAATTTCAGTATCTCAGAAAATTAGAATTTTACTTAAGACCAATACAAAAAAAAAGGATTTTTAGGAATGTTGGCCAACTGAAAAGTATGAAGATGAAAAGTATGAGCATGTACAGCTCTCAGCATTTAGTTTGGGCTCCTTTGGCCTGGATTACTGCAGCAGTGTGGCGTGGCATGGAGTCGATCAGTCGGTGGCACTGCTCAGGTGTTATGAGAACCCAGGTTGCTCTGATAGTGGCCTTCAGCTCTTCTGAATTGTTGGGTCTGGCGTATCACATCTTCCTCTTCACAATAGCTCATAGATTTTCTATGGGGTTAAGGTCAGGTGAGGTTGCTGGCCAGTTAAGAACAGGGATACCATGGTCCTTATAATAATTTTTATAATTATTGTATTTAATGAGCAAAGCACCTTTCTTAAACATTAGGCATGGTATTCTCAGTACTACTAGTGAATTTCAGAAAATTGGAATTTTATGAATAAATTTGTTTTGCTTGTAATTGTATTTAGTAAAAAGTTACTAATTTTATATTAATTAAATGTAAAGCCACATATGTCAAGTCTTTGAAAATATGGGGGTGGGTGGGATGGGACATAGGTAGTAGGGATGAGTGAGTACATCACTATCTGTTCAACCATCTAAATGATCTGTATCCTATCTGTACTTGGAGTGGGCGTGGCCTAAATTTGAATTAGGCGTGGTTTAACCGGACCACTTGAATTATTTTAAGTCTGTAATTGATATGGATTGATCAGAAGTTGATATATGTATTGTTTATTTGAAAACTATGTACAGAACAGCCTCAAAATTGAGATTCAAATCATATGTTTTTGATCACAAAACTAAGAACTATTTACAGAACAAGTTTCTTTTATAAACTCAGAACATGAATATTTTTAAGTGCATGAATGAATACAACTCAGGCAGAAGGAAATTATGAACTACTAAGTATGCATGAGCAAGAGTTGTCATTCTCAACACAACTTCCTTTATTATTTTATGATCAAACTGATTTTTTTCTTTCAATTATTTATTTATTTTTACTACCTAACGTTCATGACATTTTTTTCCACACAAAGTTGATTAAGGTGTGTATGTGTGTGTATGTGAGAGAAAGAGAGAGACTGAGTGACACTGAGAGGGAGTGAGAGTGCACAACACTTCTGGCTGCAGAGACTGTGTATGGAGGGGTGGGCGCTCTGTGTGACTGGCCAATCACAGATTGTGAAGACAGTCAATTACCCAATGAGGATTTTCCTTCAGCACGAGCATGGATATTGATGCGTTTTACTCGTTTCTTGCTGGTTACTCGTCAACAATTCTTTATCCGTACCGGATACTCATCTGAAACGAGTATCCGGCTCATCCCTAATAAGTAGTGCCTCCTTGCATACTTGGGGGCCTACGAGCAGTGCATGATCCGTGTGTGTGGAGCGCTAGCCCTGTTTATACACTCCTTTACCACAAAATACTGCATCAAAGTGTCATGGCATGGAGGATATCAGCTTGTAGCACTGCTGAGATGTTATTGAAGCTTGGGTTGCTTTGAGATTGGCCTTCAGCTTGTCTGGATTGCCAGGGCGAGCATTGAAGGTATGTGAGGAGCTCTAAAATCTCCTGGTAGATGGCTTTGGTGGATTTAAACTTGATAAAACACAGTGGACCAACACTAGGAAACAACATGGCACCTCAAACCATTACAGACTGCAGAAACTTCACAGTGGACTTAAGGGATCTTGGATTCTGTGTCTCTACACTCCTTCCTCAAGACTCTAGGAGCTTTATTTCCCAAATGAAATGCCAAATTGAAAGGACTTTGGACTACTTAACAGTGCAGTTATTTTTGTTATTAGCCTAGGAAAGATGCATTTGATGATGTCTCTGGTTCAGGAGTGGTCTGACAAAAACAGTCAATGCAGACTTTAAACATACAATGAGATGGCACCAAAGTCTTTCAGCATTTGATCCAGTTGCATTTCAGACAAGAAAATGTTGCATTTCTGACCTCTAGTGGATGTTTTTAATCTAACATACCTCTACCGATTGGTAGAGATGGCACAATCACATTGTGGTAAGTTCAACACCTTCTTCAATAAGATACAGTGAGTTAAATGTGCTCTACCAAATGGTTGAGTAGAATGTTAAAGGGTTAAAACCATTTTCGGTAGAAATATGTATGCTGTTTAAAATGTGCTGCCAAAAAGACTTGTTAAAATGATTTTGTTTTGTTTGATGCATTTCAGAATTTGGAATCCTGATCCATTTGAGGAGAAAGACTATCACATCTGCACACTTTCCTCATCTCCTCTGAGCCACAGCAGAACCAGCAGGCTGCCTGTGTGGAGAAGAGACACATTACCGGCAATCTGATTGCCTCATGAAAGAGGTGCCCAAAGACCAATGGAACGGAAATGAGGAAATAATGAAAAACAATGAAAACTGGCAGCAAGGCGGAAAAACGATTGGGTGAGGTAGGGAAAAAAACCATTCGGTACTTTTTTATCTTTGAGAGACGTGAGGGAGGGTTTAATCATTTGCTTAAACCATTTATATAAAATAATTCCTCTTGTTATTTCAGATTGGCTTCTAATGTTGGCTCATCTCAGTTTCTCTGCAGGTTTAATTTAAGATCCCATCTTCTGCTCTCTTTAGTGTGATAGCACATCTGATTTCAGCCGGCATGAAATCTGAATACCAATTGGGTAGACGGCCCAACTCGCAGAGCCTGGAAATGATGTTCTCTATCTGTTGCTCAGCCTAGCTTTCTTGCCTCCAACCAACAGCCTTTACAAGAAATGTTCAGCACAAAAGATATACATGGAACACATTTGATTCCCATGTTGTGAGGAGTGAAAGATATTTAGGTAGAGAGCTCTCGATACTGGAGAGAAGAGAGAGTGTGAGTGGAAAGCTGTGGCAGAGGTTAAGGATGTGTTGGGGAAATGTAGATATCACAGAAGCAGTTACAGCCTCATAAATGGCTGCTGCATCAGTCCAGATCATGCTCTACATCAACCTGGCCCTCAACACAAGCATCACAACTGTCCGTGTGCTTTCTTTCTGCAGTCTATTTCATCATAGCTCCAGAAACGGATCATGTTCGCAGGCTTAACATTGTATATACACCGTGTCTCAGGTGAATGGTATATAGGATTGACTCATTTAACCCTTAAGATCTTCTGGTCTGTGGACCTGTTTTCAGTTTTAAGCTTAAAAAATTAACCCTGACCTCCCTTTCACATTTATATTGTATACAGGGTCTTCGGGTTCACTGGACTAGTGAAAGTGTGGACAACATAGGTCCTGTGCACCCTCATTTTCACTTCTCCTCTCTGGTCCAGTGAGAGACAGACAGAGAGCCAGACATGGACAGAGCCAGAGCGACATAGCCAGAGCGACAGAGACAGAGAGAAAAGCGGGTGAATGCAGTTCCGTAGCCAAGGGGGGTGTGGGGGGTGCGTTTACATTTCCCCACAGAGCCAAAAAGGCCCACCCTAACCAATGTTGTACAGAGAAAGTTGTATGTTAACATCTAGATGCATGTTGCTTCTGTACATGCAAGCAATGCATGTGGCTGTCTTCAATTTCATTTATTCCTTTTTTGAATCTTGAGTAACTCATTGTCCCCTCTCCCAAAATGGTACATGCTAATTAATCAGGTCACTCAGGTCAGTCCACTCACCCTCTACTACACTGCAGCTACAGCTACAGAGTTTGGTGTGACAAACACTGGTAAGTTTATTACATAATATTAATTAAGGCTGGTTTATATTATAAGGCACACATTTAAACACTGCCTTATATTTTCATTTAATCATATTTCATGGCTGAATTTTCCTTTTATAATTGACATATGTAAGTACATGCAGGCAGTAAAGATATAATATTGTGTATTGGTATACCAGTATATATATCTTTAGGTACGTGTACAGTTGTAATAAACCTAATTATAATATCTCAAATGTTTCTTTAAGTTCTTATGATGAACCTAAATGGGCCAAAAACCAATAAATCAGCATTTTTCATCTCCAAAAATGCTAATTTTTCTCTGTTCCCTGGAGGTGTGCCTCTGGGGCACCAACCAGAGCATTGCACCTGGACCCCTTTAAATGGTCAACTCCGTGTGAATTATTAAGGGGATAATATAAGGCTACTCGTCAAAATTTATCAAACGGACAAATTTAGTTTTATGTTGTATATTATTGCTATTTGTCATATTATAAGTCTTTAAATTAGAATTTGTCCTATATAGAATATAATGAATTACCCCTCTCCAATGCCCAAAATGCACCTCAGACTATCTAAAAAGGCTTCAGCTTCCGGGGGCCGCCCCGGCCTCACTGGCTTCGGCCCCTGCCTTTCCCCAAAACAGGTCTACGTTCTTACAAAAGCACCCCCCCATAACAGAAGCTGGCTACGGGCCTGGAATGGGCCCTTGGTGTGGGCCTGTCAGTGTTGTTCCATACATGGCAAAGATTCTCTGTGTAGACTGCCTTACAGTTTGAAGAGGAGGATGAGCGTCAGTCATCTCCGAAGCATCATAGAGCCCTAGGACCAGCCCTTGAGCATCCAGGACCAGCTTATGAGCAGCCATCAGCAGGACTAGCCTGTTCATTATTCTAGATTGTGATCAGCAGCAACAAAAGAAGTGCGGTGAAGTGTGTGGACCCAAGTTGGACAGAAAAACAACATACATGCACCCAGTGTGAGACATACATATGCAATACACACACAGTTAAACTGCCCGTCATGTTTGGTATAGTCTGGTATGAAAATGGCCGTGTTAAATGGGGCTAATGTGTTTTTCAGACAGATGTTATCTTTAAATTGACCCGAGAAAGGTTACAATTCTAATGGATTCAAATAAATAATACACTACAGGTTTGTACATTTGCTGATAATTTTCAAGTCATGTCTGTTTTATGTTGCATTGTTATTTTTTACATTTTAATTAAAAAAATAAATAAAAATTAGGGGCATTTCTATTAATAAATGTGATCTAACAAAGGTTAAGAGAACTAATTTAACATGTGTTGTTAATATTACTTGCAATTTGGATGAAGTAAATATGTGCCGAGTATTTTAACAAAAAAAAGGTTTGATTATGTTGAATTAAAAGCCCTAAAATGCAATGGGCCCACCAGACCCAGCAGGACTCCCTGTGTAACAAAATAACTAAGACCCTATAAGAGTTAATCTGCTCCATTAGATAGCATGATGTAATGTTAGTGGACACCCCTTCTAATGAATGCATTCAGCTACTTTACGTTGTTACCATTAGCATTACAGATGTACAAATACACACACACACACACACACAGCTTGTCTAGTCATTGTACAGAAGTACTGCCAATAGAATATGACTCTCTAAAGCAGATAAACATGAACCATGTTTATCTACTGGCACCAAGCTGAATGCCTGGCATGGGCTAGAGGGGTATGAAGCCCTTCCAGCATTGAGCTGTAGAGCAGTGGAACTGTGTTCTGAGGAATGATGGTGCTCCATCCAGTACTTTTGGGATGAGGTGGTTGTGGTGAACACCCTGACCTCACTAATAGTCTTGCAATCAAATTGACAGTAATGCTCCAAAAGCAAACAGAAAGCCTTACCTGGTCAGAGACAGGTACGCCAACAAAAGCAGGAAAAACTCTCGTCACACTTTTGATTTCAGAAGAAACAATGAAAGAGAGTGTCCCATTACTTTTCTTCATACAGCTGCCTAAAATATTTACTATTGTCATCAAGGGCGTAACTTTGGGTCCAACATTGGGGGGGTTGAGCTGTCTGCCTCTTTATTTATTAAATCATTTTCTTTTCTAAAAGGATTCAGGAGATTTTGGGTTAACCGTATTAGAAATACATTGTAATGCTTTTACTATGTATTTATTTCACTTTTGTCTTTCTTTTGCCAAATATAATAAATACAATATTTTACAGCAGTCTGTTCTCCACCGAGCATGTGAGTGTTTAATTAAACATTAAACTCTTTACTATTAAACATGTTCTGTAGAGAAAAAGGTTTTAACCTGATGTGTCAACAAGTCTCATCCTGGACATTTATGGGACTCTCATCTTTAGTCCTGTTATTAATAACTAAATACATAAAATGTTGTGAGTAAAACTATATACTTGTTTAATGGGTTTAGTTTATTACATATTACAGGTATTGTACTGTACTGTGTGTGCAACCACTTTTATCTTCTTTTTCTTTTGACTCATTGTCAGCTTAGGAGGAGCAGGGGCCTCGCCAGACATATTTTACTGGGGCGCACACCCCAGTATTGATCTGCAGTGCCCCAGTTTAAATTTCACCTGTAAAAAAAATCATTTTAGAATTTTAAGTCTACGTAGAATACACTACAAAATGTGCACATAGCTACTTAATATAGTAATTCACTGCAATTCTATTCACTCGACAATACCCACATGGCTACTTAATATGATAATTTATTCACGTGTAGAGGGCGACACAGAGAAAGCGAGACACAGACACAGAGAGAGCGAGAGACAGACAGAGACAGAGACACACAGACACAGAGACAGACAGACAGACAGACACAGACTCAGAGACAGACAGACAGACACAGACTCAGAGACAGACAGACAGACAGACAGACACACACACACAGAGACTCAGAGACAGACACACAGAGACAGAGACACAGAGACACAGACAGACAGAGACACAGAGACACAGACAGACAGAGACACAGAGAGAGACAGAGAGAAAGACAGAGACAGACAGACAGACACAGACTCAGACAGACACACAGACTCAGACAGACACACAGACAGACAGACACAGAGACTCAGAGACAGACAGACAGACACAGAGACTCAGAGACAGACAGACAGACACAGAGACACAGAGACAGACAGACAGACACAGAGACTCAGAGACAGACAGACAGACACAGAGACACAGAGACAGACAGACAGACAGACAGACACACAGACAGAGACAGACTCAGACAGACAGACAGACACAGAGACTCAGACAGACACAGAGACTCAGACAGACACAGAGACTCAGACAGACACAGAGACTCAGACAGACACAGAGACAGACTCAGACAGACACACAGACACAGAGACAGACACACAGACACAGAGACAGACACACAGACACAGAGACTCAGAGACAGACACACAGACACAGAGACTCAGAGACAGACACACAGACACAGAGACTCAGAGACAGACACACAGACACAGAGACAGACACACAGACACAGAGACTCAGAGACAGACACACAGACACAGAGACACAGAGACAGACACACAGACAGACACACAGACACAGAGACAGACACACAGACACAGAGACAGACACACAGACACAGAGACTCAGACAGACACACAGACACAGAGACTCAGACAGACACACAGACAGACAGACAGACACAGACACAGACACACAGAAACAGAGACTCAGACAGACACACACAGACAGACACAGAGACAGACAGACAGACAGACAGACACAGAGACTCAGACAGACACACAGACTCAGAGACAGACACACAGACTCAGACTCAGAGACAGACACACAGACAGACAGACAGACACAGAGACTCAGACAGACACACAGACAGACAGACAGACACACAGACAGACAGACAGACACAGAGACTCAGACAGACACACAGACAGACAGACAGACACAGACACAGACACACAGAAACAGAGACTCAGACAGACACACAGACACAGAGACAGACAGACACAGAGACAGACAGACAGACAGACACAGAGACTCAGACAGACACAGACTCAGAGACAGACACACAGACTCAGACTCAGAGACAGACACACAGACAGACACACAGACACAGAGACAGACACACAGACACACAGACAGACAGACAGACACAGACACAGACACACAGAAACAGAGACAGACAGACACAGAGACAGACAGACAGACACAGAGACTCAGAGACAGACACACAGAGACTCAGACAGACAGACAGACAGACACAGAGACAGACAGACAGACACAGAGACACACAGACAGACACAGAGACAGACAGACAGACACAGAGACAGACAGACAGACACAGAGACAGACACACAGACACAGAGACTCAGACAGACACAGACACACAGACAGACACAGAGACTCAGACAGACACACAGACAGACACAGAGACTCAGACAGACACACAGACAGACACAGAGACTCAGACAGACACACAGACACAGAGACTCAGACAGACACACAGACTCAGACTCAGACAGACACACAGACTCAGACTCAGACAGACACACAGACTCAGACTCAGACAGACACACAGACTCAGACTCAGACAGACACACAGACT
>BRDA01075532.1:0-13778 GCA_036984385.1 Crenuchus spilurus | reverse complement strand
GGAAGTCAATGGGATGAAAAAGGGATGGCAATAAAACGACAAATAAATGAGTGCGGGTCAAAACAACAGTTCATTTCTGCTCGGGGGCCTGCCCTAATATAGTGTATCCGAAATGGTGCAAATCGGTCAAGCAGAAGTACAGTAGATGAGCATGCATTTTTGCTCCCCATTCATTCTCTATGGGAAAAAAACCCAGATTAAGGAAGTTTTTAGGAAAACCGCAAATCCGATCAAAATTCTGTATACAAGCCCGGATCACACACTCTGGAGTTGGAACGGTGTCGATATCTCAGAAACTGCGGGACAAGAAGCGCGTCAAAAATCCGGAAGAAGAAGAAGAAGAAGACAAGGATATGGAAAACGAATAACAGTATATTGCTCATTGCTTTGCAATGCGCAATATAATAATGATGGAGAAGAACTTATGGATGGATCCTGGAATAAATCAAAGCTCAGCATTCACTAGAAGTCCAGAAAATCAAATGAAAGATCTCTCATTTTGAATGGGTACAATCAGAGGAATCATGAACGAGCAATTAGGAAACACCATCCATGTGGTCATCAGATGTTTGAGCCAACTTGACCAGCACTTATTTCATAACAGCTCAGCTAGTAAACATCTAGGAAGCTAACCAACCAGCTTATCTGCACTAAAACCAGTATACATCAAAAATTAAAATAACAAAAATGCTAAATATTCAGGTTTTTTGTTAGCATCAAAACGGTTTAAACAAAATGCCTCAGCAGTTTTTCTTGTTCAAAATGTTTTTCACAGCCAAAGTGACAGAACAATCAGACACTATGTCTTTGTCAAATTTTCTTTTCCTCAACACTGACTAATGCAAACGTCAATATTGGGTACATCCAGTCTTGGAAAAATGAAGGGAACACAGAGAGTTTTATCACCTCATTCAAGAGCTGAAACTTTATAATGAGCACTTTAGTGGATAATTTCAGATGTCAGTAACCCTGAGTACAGGGAGCCTGTAGACTCAGAACAGCGACGTCTGAGCTAAGACATCCAAATTAGAGCCAAATTACAATCTGACATTTTATCATCTTTGTGACATTTGTGAAAAGTATGGGATGCTGAAACACGAATGCAATAAGCCAATCATCCATCTTGGTTATTGCTTTACCAAACCAGAAATGGTGGTTATTGGTCAGGTGGGTTTTCGTCTCCTGAATTGAATTTTTCCCATCAGGTAGATCACCTGTGATGTGCAAGTAATTTGATGATTGCTTGACCCAAATAAATTGAATGAATTAATCCTGGTGTGTGTGTGTGTGTGTGTGTGTGTGTGTGTGTGTGTGTGTGTGTGTGTGTGTGTGTGTGTGTGTGTGTGTGTGTGTGTGTGTGTGTGTGAAGGCCTTTACGGTTGTACTTTCATTGTTACATAAAATGAACAATAAAAAAGTACTAATTGCGAATATTTATATATCAAATAAACATCCACGAAATGTGATAGTGACGAGCCTAAAAACGAGATCTAGTAAAGATGATATGTCTGAGGACCACAGAAGAAGAGTTGTTGATGCTCATCAGGTTGGAAAAGGTTACAAAACCACCTCGAGATGGTTTGGACTCTACTGACCTGCAGTCAGACAGATTGTGTATAAATTGAGGAAATTCAGGAGACACTCATTCACTTTTTATTCATATTTCAGAACGTCCAGATGGCCATTTCAGCCATAATCTTAATGTGGCTCATCCAGTGTAGACATGACCTTCAATTATGTCTTTCTTCCTTAACTCTAACCTTATTAGCACTGTTTCATTTCACTACCAGTATTGTAGATGCAGTAAATGGATGGACGGATGGATGGATGGATGGGTAGATGGATAGATGGATGCGTAGATGGATATATAGATGGATATATAGATGGATAGATGGATATATAGATGGATAGATGGATATATAGATGGATAGATGGATAGATAGATGGATAGATGGATGGGTAGATGGATATATAGATGGATATATGGATGTGTAGATGGATGGATGGATAGATGGATATATAGATGGATAGATGGATATATAGATGGATAGATGGATATATAGATGGATAGATGGATATATAGATGGATAGATGGATATATAGATGGATAGATAGATGGATAGATGGATGGGTAGATGGATATATAGATGGATATATGGATGTGTAGATGGATGGATGAGTAGATGGATATATGGATGGGTAGATGGATGGATGAGTAGATGGATATATGGATGGGTAGATGGATGGATGGATGTGTAGATGGATAGATGGATATATTGATGTGTAGATGGATGGATGTGTAAGTGGATGGATATATGGATGGATATATGGATGGGTAGATGGATGGATACATATAGGCTGTGTAATGGTGTTTTATAAGTAGTATTAGTATATAATAGCATAATAAACAAAAGTATATATTAGACATGACATATTACACTATGTGCACACTTATATAGTTAAAAGGAAAAGTCTCTCTCTCTCTTTGCTGATAGATGGTTTTTATATAAGAGAATAATGTTAGGAGCACATTTTATAGCTCTGTGACATGACCAAAATACTCCCTCATGCTGTGGATGCTCCTATAGTAGGTGTATGTTTGTGTAAGGATCTGGCCAGTTGACAAACAAGCCACAAGTCTGTGTATACCTATATTGGTTTTAAGCTTAGCTTAGCCTTGTCTTTAGAAAACAGTAGGAGGGAAGTCCCATTTAAAGGGACCCAGAGGGTTTTGTTGTAAGCCAAGCTATGAAGTAAAGACATGGTTTATGAAACAGCTGAAGTGCTCTGTGATCCTGTAATGTTCATATGACGGACTGGGCAATTCTGACAGGTTGTGGTACATTACAGGAACTGTAGGGGGCGTCATGGTTTATTATTTTATCATAGAAGAAAGCAGTTAAGCAGAGGCTGCATTTCATAGCAACATGTTAAAGATGAATTAACAGCTCATTAGATTAGCAGGATAAAACAAATCTACTGTAGCTACCTTTCCCTTTTGTCAGATGTCATTTGGTGGCAGAATTATGTACTTCTGACATAATGACCGACATAATTTAAAAACAGGCGACGCTGTGTAGGATAGATTAAAAACGGTAGTAATCCTGAATTTTGAGTACTTTTGTTAACTCAAGTGCTAACAAAGCACAAACATCCCAACTTGCACAAGGCCAGCATGAAGCCTCTGTTTCCCGTGATGCTCGTTTTATCTACAGACACGTTACGCCCTGAGAAGCAGACCCCAGCTGAGATGGAAAGATTTGACACCGAGTGTCATGCAGGACCTGAGCTGTTTGATTGTTTGACACTCATTCGCTCTGTTCATTCCGTCCAGCTTAGCTTGTCTGTCAGTACTGAGACTTTCTGTTGAAAAGCAGAGAATGTGGTCTGAGCTCATGTGATGTTGATGGTGAAGAAGGATGATTGCCTCTCCACCTCATCCCCAACTCATCCTAAAAGTACTGGACAGAGCAGAGAACACAGCTCAATGCTGGGGGTCTTTTATACCCATCTAGTCCACCTGGCATTAGACATGGTTCCAATATGAACCATCTTTAGTCGTACTGTATTGGCAGTACTTTTCTTCAGGGGCTGCACAAGCTGTGTGTACATTTGTGACAATGTACAGTAGCTGAATGCATTCATTAGGGGGCGTACACAAACATTTGGACATGTAGTGTATATAACTATGGTGCACTGGTACTGACATCGCTTTTAATTGTCTCCATATCGATGAAGCTGGTTTTCTGTTCACTTGTAATCCGAGTTTGTTGCCATTATAGAGTCAGTAATGTAATTTTTACTGGAACACTGGCCAATAGAACATTCTGTAGTCCATTTAGCCCACAGTGCAGATGAAATCAGCTAAATAGTTAATGATCGGCCTTCCCATATATGCATTCTTACATTCTTTGTGTGCTGCTGCGATGCTGTAATTGGATGCAATTATATGCTAATGTTAGTGATCAGTTTCAGTGATAATGTTGGAGGTAAATGATGATTCGTGTCTCTTTGAGGGACGCATGTTTACATTCACACCACGCTGGTGTTAATGAGCTGGATGTGTCACACTGAGCATGTGTAATGTTGCAGGAGCGGTGAGGTAGAATGATGTTTAGAATAACACCCTTTCTCTCTAATTAACTCTACATGTCTAGCTTTTGTCTTGTTTTTTGGCACAATGTGCCATGAGCTGATGAGGAGTTATTAGAAAGGAAGGCTGCAGTATCTGTGGTGGAGGTCAGCAGTTCATTTTTCCTTTCTAAGCCAAGTTTCTTTTTCAACTTTTTCCTTTCTTTTCCTGTTTTCCTGAAAAAGTTGCAGACAGCTAGCTCAAAGCTGATCTATATTTTATCCAGATTGATTTTTGATAGTCCAGACAGCCAAAAACGTCATGAAATCCAACAATTATGCCTATATAAAGGCTATTTTTTGTATTTTTAACATAGTATGTATGTATTATTATTTTCATAATGTGAGACTGACAAAATAAAATATAGTAATTAAGTTTTTTTAGCAATTAAAACATAATACTTTTCTTTCTACTCTAATATATATTTTCAGGTCCCTCCACTGAATCTTCTAATATTATATTCTACCTAAGGCATCCCCAGCACTATTTATTCTTTTTTATAAGAGGTTTTTGTGGTCATGGTACATTTTTAAAGTACCCACGACTGCATTTTTATAACAGCCCAGTTCTGCAGAAAAACTGTGAACCTGGCAACCCTGAAGCCACAACACCAGTAGTTACTGACACCTACGTCATTACCACAACAACCTAAGCAGATAGACTTGTGATGTCCAGACACGCAAACCTGATCTTATCACTTAATAACAGTGCAGACAGTCATCTCAACAGATTTGACAAACTAATACGAACACAAGCCGGAGAGACATGAGCACTGCTTCTCTTTTACATCAGTGTTCCTTCATGCCTTTCTCTTTCAGATTATCTTTCTCCATCATTTGTACAAAGTGATAGAAACTTGATTGGGAGGTGTGTGGTGAGATTTCCATTTAAATGTAATACTTCTCTTTGACTTTGCATTCGTTTACCTCTCTCCTATCACAGCTTTAATCATGTCATCAATCCCTCAGCATTTCAGCACAAACTGACATTTTCTCAGCTTGGCCTTTTCCAACGAACCTCAACCGGTCAGCGCAGAGCCATTCCACATTCTCTGGTTTTGATATGCAAGAAGTGGATCAGAAAGTAATTAAAGTACTTGACAAATAACACGACCCCAATTACTTCACACTGAAATGGCGATGACATCAAGAGGAGAAGAAAAGCAGCGAATATCATCTTTTTGGCTAGACACAGAACAGATCTGGAGCTCAGTTTTGGGTTTTAATATGCATAAGAAGAAACTGCAGTTCACGGATCAGAGTCAGAGTATATCTTTACAATTTGATGTTTTAATTTCCAAATATCATTCTGGAAGTATTAGCTGTTCAGTGACTGAAGAACAAAAATGAACATTCTCCACTTTTTAAAGGAATAATTAACCAAATTGTATATACTTTTCATTTACACCAGAACTAGAGATGTGAGGCTAATGTTACTAACAAACAGAACTTAGTAGCCTGATCATTTCTGTTAGAATACATCACTCAAACATCTCTCAATGCACTCAAATGTCATCCAGGTCTTATTGAAGGTCTCATAGACTAGTGGATGTGGTTTAGGGCACATTATGACTTAGTGTGAGGTTTTAAAATTTCATAAAAACTCACCACTACAGACAGAACAGCAACAAACTGATGGTCATTATCATGAAAACAGATTCTAGATCAGCTCCTGCTCAGGTCAGGTTGTCCAAGATGACAGGCACAGCAGTAAGAGACTCTGACAGTAAGTCATTGTGTCCTAAACCACATCAACTACTTTGTAAGACAGACTTTTTCTTCAGTACATAAAGTCCTACTCACAATATAGTACGACAGTCAAAAATGACCCACACTTTAGTTATTAAAACAATGAAATGTCTCATCAACACTTTATGTACTAAGTTGCTGCCTCCATAGACGCTGCTGTGCAGGTCTGAACATGTTAAGTCAGTTCATTTATGACTGCAGTGCAACAAAGATGGCCGCCTCATTTGCGATTTTCAGAATTGAGAGCATCATGTCGTGACTCGCTGAAGATTCTTTTAGATATCTCCAAACAAAATTAGGCCTGATACTCTAAAGGAGGTGAACGTTTGTTAAAAATAATCAATACTGGTGACGAAACATGGATTCATCATCCATCCCAACATCCTCAACCAAGAAAAAGCTCAAAAGTCAAATATCAGCCGCTGATAGTTTTCTGGGTCCTGAAAGAAGCCATAAGAGGACGGAGATTCACATCTGAGGAGATGAAAGCAGAGCTGCATTAGTGGCTCATATCTCAGCTAAAACATGTTTTAATGAGGGAATAAATGGACAAATTGTATTGAAAAGCAGGAGATTATTTGACTCATGTAATACTTGCCCTGGTCGGATGCTGCTGGAGTTCAGTAAACATTATGAGCAGTTTTATTAAGTAGTGAAACCTGATGCCCTTTAAGAACCATGTTGTGAGGTTGCTGTCTTGTTTAATGCTGCTGCCTGAGAAGGTTGTATCTTAGGAATCAAGGAAATAACCACAGTAAGTTCTCCATGGTGAGATAAAGGCTAAACACCTTTTCCTTTCACTTCTGAATTTGAGCTCACTCCTCCCAAAAGTAATTTTGCCCCTGGAGGTCAGGAGATACAAACATAACCAGACAGCAGCAAACGAGGGGTTTTATATTGTGTTATATGATCCTATTTGTGGTAAAACTCGACCAGTATACCACCCATTACTGGAAAATCCTAAGATTTCCTCTGACATATTGCCCTGCCCCTCACTCTTCTCCCTCTGCTCCCTCTGGTCTTCACCACCTCTCCACTTGTCCAATCTCTGTCCACTCGGCTGAGCAGAGATGGGGAGAGAAAGACAACGAGGGAGGAAGAGAGATGGAGAGTGAGGGGAATTAAAGAGTTCTTCGCCCTTCCCCCAAAGGAAATCTCACAAGTCTTTGATCTCAACGTTTCTCTCCAAGCCTTGATCCAAATGCGTCTTCACTGTTTGACCTGGTCAGCTTTTTTTTTGTCAGGCTTTGCCGCCGACACTGATGGCAGACTGTTTTCAGCATCAAGAATGTAATTTTATGAACGGTGGGCTTTAGTGCACAGGTATATTAGCTCTCAGGGGATTTCATGATCATGGATAATCATCGTGGATTTTCCAGAGATAACAATAAAAAAACTGTCTTAAGAACATTAGAAAAATGGCACTTTCTGGCACAGCTGGTGGATAAAATACAGGTTTAAAAAGTTATGGTTCAGCCAAATGTCAAGTTTAAACACTTTTCTCCACTTTGTTCTAAATGTAGGTGGTCAGTTGAGATGGTTGGTGCCTAAAGTTCGTTCCTTCTAGTCTACACAGACTTAAACCTCAGGAATGATAATAATTATTTTGGCAGATTTAGGCGCTGTCACTATGATTGAGTTTGAATCCCAGGTCATGCTGCTTGTCATCAGTAGCCGGGGCCCGAGAGAGCAAAAATGGCACTCCCCAGCACTGCTAAGTAGTGATAGGCGATCCATCAGAACTGGGGATCGTGCTTTCCTCCGAGCACGTTGGCTGCCCGGTGGTCATGTATCGGCAGCAGTTGGAAAAGAGGTGGAGCTTGACTTCACATGTATTGGAGGAGGCCTGTGTTAGTCTGCACCCTCCTAGAGTCAGGGACATCACAAGTGATGGAGAAAGTCAACGAATGGGTGGGCTAGTTGGCTACCAAACACATTGAGGAGAAAATCGAGTTAAAGAAAAGAAATTGGTTTTTTAAAAAGCAGAGGTTTTTTTGTTGGTTTATTCATTCATACTGCAGGGTTCATACACAGTATAAAAAAAGGTCTGAATAAGTATGGAAAAGACGATATTGGACTAATGCTATTTTCCCTGTTCTTGTGTTGGCATTGAGACTCGCAAAGAATGCAGAAAACCTCCTGTAGTCCACCAACACCACTTACAGTAGACAGACATTTCCTTGGAGGTCTCCCATCATAGCACTGACCAGACCCAGACCTGCTTAGCTTCAGTTGACTTGCAAGTGGTGCAGGTGCAGAGGCTGAGGCCAAAAAATATTTTTAGAATAAAACTACTCATCTGTCATCTGAATAAGGAGATTTTGGCACAAAAAACGGGTACAGTAAACCTCAGACACTCTTCATTCAAATGCATTTCCCACATAAACTGACCAGCACAGAAAAAACAGACCAATTCCAGACTCTTTAAGTGTTGAGTAATAGCCTTGACTCTTGTCCAAACTTTACATTCACCAGCCACCATTCACCATTACAGTTTTAATTCCCATACAAGGTCGGGCACACGTCCTCTCAACACCATCCGTCAGCTTTTCTCTTCACTAACCTCGTCTCTGAATATTGTGCACATCTTCAAGTGTTTACTTACCTTTTCCTCTTCTTTCCCTCCATTCATTTCTTTATGGTCTATAAAGTCTACAGAGAGTCACATTTAATATCTCTACAGACTGTATTTCAGAATATTCTTCAGTCATTTGAAAAGCTGAAGAATTTATTAAGAGTAAAGTCCGTCTCGGTTATCATTGGAACGTTTAGATGGACTTTAACTCTTTAAAGTTTTTCACTGGACTTTTAATCACTCTGTTTTTAGTTTGACTTTGTTTCGTTTTTAGCTTTTTATCCCTCCGCACTCTCTTGCACTCTCTTACTCTGTTTCTTCTTAGAAGATTATATTTTTTTACTGGCCGCTGTTTTTCCTCACAGAGATGAAGCCTATTTTTGGACTTTAATCACTCTGTCACCAGAGATTCTCTCTTTAGAAGTTCTTTTCATTTAAGACTAGTCTTAAGCCAAGTGTTTAGTAGTTAGTTACTGTCTGTCTGTGAAACTCTTTTTTTCTGTGAATCTCTGTGTCTGTATCTCGCTTTTTATTTCTCATGTTTTCTCACTTCCTCCCTCTCTCTCTCTCTCTTTCTCTCTGTCTCTTTCTCTCTCTGTCTCTCTCTCTCTCTGTCTCTTTCTCTCTGTCTCTTTCTCTCTCTGTCTCTTTCTCTGTCTCTTTCTCTCTGTCTCTTTCTCTCTGTCTCTGTCTCTCTCTCTGTCTCTCTCTCTCTGTCTCTCTCTCTCTGTCTCTCTCTCTCTGTCTCTTTCTCTCTCTCTGTCTCTTTCTCTCTGTCTCTTTCTCTCTCTCTGTCTCTCTCTCTGTCTCTGTCTCTCTCTTTCTGTCTCTCTCTCTCTTTCTGTCTCTTGTTCTCATACTTTCTCACTTCCTCACTCTCTCTGGTTTTTTTGTCTCTCACTGTCTCTCTTTTTCTCATACTCTTTCTCATACCTTGTCTTGATTCCTCTCCTTTCTATTTCTCATGATTTCTTAATTTCTCTCTCTCTCTCTCTCTCTCTCTTTTTTTCTCAGTCTTCCTCTGTCTCTTGCTTTCCCTCTCTGTCTGCCACTGTCTCTCTCAATCTCTGTCTGTCTCTTACTCTCCATCACATTCTCTCAGGTATGGCGTCCTTGTCACATGTCATAAGATGAGATACATGTTGATGTAGATGATGTAGATGAGTGGTAGATGATGTGTTGTTTGAACACACAGATTGTGACTTGTTTGCTTTACATAATCTCTTAACCAGATGCATTTTATTTCTCTGTTGATAATATAACTAATCCTTCTCTTCCAAATGTCGAAAGCTATTTTGTGGCATTTCTGTCTTCTTCTTTTTTGCATTTTTGGTTTTCTGTTCAGGTTTTTTATGTATTTTGCATAAGCGTGGTGTCTGGAGAAGCCACTTTTATTCCGTATCATGTTTTAAGTGGCTTTCGCTCTAAATTCTGTTTGACTCCAGGTTCTTTTGGTGCTTATGATGGTGTTTCATCATGAATCCTAATCTGAATAACATCCCGTGTTATGCTGGCTGTATTCACAAGCATCAGCTTCAGCACTCCATATACAGTCTTGTGCAAAAGTTAGTGCACCCCTGGTTAGACTCAACACAAAGTTAACTCAAACATCTGGACATATTAATGCGTTCTTAGTCTTTATAACCAAATGTTAATGCACATATTACGTATTGTATGTTTTAATTGTAGAAGTGAATTTACCTCTTAATTATCTACACTTAAATACAACAAATGTGCCATTTAAGCAGGAGTGCACTTGAGTGTGTGTGGGTATGTGTGTTTGACCTTCTCTTGCTCAGTGTGAGTGTGATGGATTAGTGTGTTCAGTGCTGAGTGTTTCAGTTTGTCTCCAGAGTCCACAGTGACCACTTCTGTCCTTCAGACAGTCAGCAGCCTTACAGTTTAACTACAGAGCACAAACGACATAGGACATTGTGTTTAAAACAGCGGTCAGACGTAAAGAGTGTCTCCAGTCAGTTTAGATATTTGGAGTCTTTACCACACGTTCACACTTTGTCTGTTGTGGCTGCTCTTGTTGTCAGCTGTGGATGTGTACACTGTATAACTTCTGATAAGATAATGCCAAAATATAATAATAATATATGAATAACAAATGCATGGGTGAATGCTTTGTTTTTGCAAAATTAGCAGCGAGTCACATGAGCACTGCGATGAAAACTGGGTGCATGAACGATAACTGGGACAAAATTTCCCTGAAAAAAGTCGATGATAACCAAATTGTATGATAATCTGGGCTAACGATATCCGAGGTTCCACTGTATTTTACTTCAGACTCTATATAGCATTTAATACCAATAATGCATTGCAAACGGGTGATGTATGCTAGAATTTTAATGGTTACCATAATCCAATGCGGTTTTGCCAGGGCGCCACTTTTATATACATTTCTATAATTTAACATTGTTTATGTTGGTGAACCGACAGTGTCTACTTATTATTTCACAAACACAAACTTTTGAAGGCACGAGTCTTATTCACTTAAAATTCAGTTTCATTTCATTTATTTTCATCTCAGGGTGTAAACATCCTAATTACGGCATAATGAGTAGCAGCCTAATCATTCAGCATTTCATATGTCAGTCTTGTTTGACTTGTTTATGCAACAGAATATGAATATTGTCTCCCAAATGTCACCCAAACTAACAAATCAAACTTCAGACGCTCAAAGATATTTTAGCTTATTTGACTAAATGTGGAGTAAGTGTAACATCTTGTACATTTATATTTTGACTGAGCCATCACACAAACACACACACACACACACACACAAACATTTGTTTCTGTGAATTGCGGGGACATTACATACACTTACTCAAATTTTAAAAGCCTAACCTTAACCTCAAAACATGTCTTCATCTTAAAATTTCATGATTTATGTTGCAGAGACCAGGTTTGTAGTCCCTGCAAGAAAGAAAGGTCCACACAACCTCACAGTTTAAATGTCATACTAAATACTGAGTAAAAATAAACCTAATCTGTTCCCTTAGTAACCAAAGGTCTATACTACTTCTCAAAAAATACTTTAAAAAGTTTGTAATGAAAATGTCACATTTCTTGTGATGACCAGCAAAATGCAGTTTTATAGATCTGACATGCGTTCCTATAATTATGAGGACTTGCAGTCCCCACCAGGGAGAAATACACACACACACACACACAGTTTTGTTGTCATTTATTTACACACTCTCTTAGCTTTTGACTCACTCATCTCTATGCTAACTCACAGTTGAGCTCTCTGTGGCTTCATTATAGAGAGTGCAGAGCAGGGATACATTAGTGGTTATTATGGAGCACTGAGCGTTGCTCCATCTGCTGCTCTGATTAATTAAAAGCAACAGTAACCTTAGCTGTACCTGCTACTGCTGTACCTTAAAGGAATATTTTGGTGAATATTTTTTCCACTCACAAGCATTCAGTCAATACAACTCAGTTTGGGCCATTTCTATAACCCAGTATTGAGTCACTATATTCATGGGCTGCAGCTGACGTCACAAATGAAGCTGCCAGCATAGTGGGTACCTACTGTCTGATTCATGCCAAAAAAAGGTGATGAAGGATTATCATTTTATAGACTTCTCAAAGACATAGACCCCCCGGTCTATGACTTGCCAAGATCAAACGGGCAAACTGGACACCAACCGAAAGCAGTAGACTTTGCAGTGCACATTTTATCTCTCTTGGTAAAATGTAAGAGTTAACCAAGTAACTCTTGGTTAACAACTAAGTTAGCGTTAACTAAGCTAATTAGGTTAGCTAGTTGGGGAGCTAGCTTGTTTGCTGTGTGAATTTACTTGCTTTTGCTAGTCAAACTGTTTAATTTGTTTTGTTTTGTATTGTTTTGATTTGTGCCAACTTTAGAAGTCTAAAGCTCAAAATAAGCATAATATTTTTATAAAGAAAAAATATTTTCTTTTGTTTCAGATGCCATATTTTAGGCTTCGTTACCCAGCCTGCTGTGAAGTACTTGTATGCATCTGCTTTTGTAGGCTTTCAAATTTTGTCCTGAATAAGGTGACAGGTTATGAATTAAGTTTATGTAAATATCATGAAATGACAGGTGTGGCAGTGAATCCGATGAAGCCAGTGGTCGTAAAAAGCTCAGGTGATAATAAATATGAGTCGTATCCAGTAGAATATATTTTTTTGAGTATCGTTTCTGCTCTGCCGAGTTCAAGTTTTCTAATTTTTTTTGTTGCGCGAGGTTATCATTACGGCGACAATCACAACAAAGCCATGTGACTGCAAGGGATGAATAACAATACTTTTCCTGGGTTACACTGACCCAACTCTTGGTCATATAAATATAATAAAAATAAACCCAAAATGCTGGGGCATGAGATTTTCCCCAATATAGGGCTACTTTCACCCAGCACTGGGATATTTTTAACTTTTTTCTTGGATTTTTTTTTAGTAAATATTATTTGTTTTTTAATGGAAACAAATGTTATAACTAAGCTAAGCTTGGCTAATTATAACAGTCCGACATTATAACCTGAAACATACATTTTATAATTATGGGTTGACTTGGAATAAAACACTGTTTGTCTTGGTTTAGTCTAATTTCGAGTCAGCTTAGTGTAGAGAATTTATATTGAACATTCAACCATTGACTGGGTTTATATTGGGACACAATCACTAACCCAGCAACTGGACTAGAAAGAGCTCCCCAGCACTGTACAAAAAACTCCACAAAATGACTCAACAGGCTCAAACTAGTATTTGGGTAGAAAAAGGCAGCATTAGAGCATATTATAAAAGACTGATCTGGAATTAAGGGTGCTCCTTAAGTCTAATATAGACCCTGACGGTGATGGTTTAATGCAATCGAATGAACTGGAGAAATGTTGAAATCATGAATGTAATGTCAATATGAAGATGAAGGGAAGTCAAATTCAGCTTAACACCTGCCGTCTGCAGCTTACAGCTATACGGTGCAGTTTTATTAAATTTTATAGTTAATAAAAACCTTAATTAAGACCTAAATGCAGTTTGAGAGACGTTTGGCCATATATTTATGGATAACTGTTGACCTCTATAGTTTATTTACAATGTTAGCATTAAGGCATGAGTCTGAAACAAAGCAAACAAATGTTAGTTCGTCCAAAAAAACCTCATTTCCTCACTAACGCTAGAAGCAGTTGAAGGGTAAAGACATTGTGATGGTGTTTTTACACTGGAGACAAATACTATAGTTAACAAGTAAGAAAAGCTCAGTTCTGCAGTAGAAGCTAAACTGGCGCTGCTGCACAAGTCTTTTCTCTGTGGAACAAATGGCTCAGCCTATTAGCTTATCACTACCCCG
>BRDA01075526.1:639-13818 GCA_036984385.1 Crenuchus spilurus | reverse complement strand
TTTGTGTGTGTGTGTGTGGGAGTGTGGGGAGAGGGAGAGAGAGAGAGAGAGAGAGAGAGAGAGAGAGAGAGAGAGGCAGACACACAAAGAGAAAGAGACAGAGAGAGACAAAACATTAGAGTGTATAAGTGAGAGAGCAAGAGAGAAGGAGAGAAAGAAAGGAAGAAAGAGGTGTGTGTATGAGAGAGAGAGAGAGAGGGAGGGAGTGAGAGAGGAAGAGAGGGAGGTTTCTATTTGGAATGATAATTAGCAACTGAGAGAGGTTCCATATTTAGGTTCATTTGCCTAATTCAGGCATGCGAATGAATCTATACATATTCATATCTGGGGTCCAGCAGGTATGAGCAAGCAGTTGTCATACTGAAGGCAACACTTATGAGAATCTGTACATAGTTTTCAGTTTCTGATACAGTAAAGGTTATGATATTTCAGTCTATCACATCATTCTCACATATAACAGTAACAGAGGCTGCGATGGTGCTGAAGTAAAGAAATAAGAAAGGAGTGATTGGTGTGGCTCTGTACAACCCCATTTTCATTTGTGTAGAGGGTCAGTAACTGACCTTCACAGTGAGGTACTTTTTTAAAAGTGTGGATGTCTTAGTCAAGACTGCAAACACACCTGTAGCATATTTATCATTCAGCATTTCAGCACAGCAGAACATTAGACACTGATATGTGTGTACAGTGTGCACATGTAATATTAAAAAGTGTCCTATTTAAAACACGTGTTCTTCTCAACCATGTGTTATGCTTTTTACATTTTTAAGAACATTTAAATCTGGTTTAAGTCAATTATTTATGTTGGTTAAAGACCAAGCAACATCGAGGGATTTCTTGTTCTGGTCTAAAATTACAAACCATTTATGAAAAAAAGCATCAAATAAAGGTTTTTATATGTTTCTTGCAGTGGATGTGTGGTTCCATGAAAATTCCTTAGCAAACATGGTTTTACATGTTTTTGGACTTTTAACAATAGCAGAGATTTTCTGTGTCAAAAAGGGTTCTTTGAAAAAGATGTAACCCTCCGGTCTCTGCCTCATCCCTGGCCCCGCCTCTATCCACATGTTCTTTTTGGTTACATCTTCCATGTGCCATGTCATGTCTCCAACCCCTGTTACATCATATCAACACACAGCCCTGCTGTCTCATCATATATCTTGATTACGAGTGCTTTAAAGGTCTCCTCGTGTTTCAGAGTCGTGTACGTCATTGTATGTCATCATATCTGTAGTGTCTACCCTGTAATATCTCCAGCATTACATTTTGTCACCGTTTTTCGTTCATAGACAAGTATTTGTGTTTAATAAAGCATTGTTTTTGGAAAATCCACACTCCATCCTGTCTCCTGGACTCAGTAGAATTGACAGCAGAGAACAATTTAAACATGCAAATGACTCTTTGGGATGTCAGGATTACAGTGGCATGCCAAATTTGGGCAGCCCTTTTCAAAATTGCCATTACTCAGAAAAGAAATGTTTACATTTAAGATTAACTGGTGTTAAAGTTAAATATAACATTAATTTCTACATTTTTAGCAAGATTATTATTTTTTTAGAAAGAAAAGGAAAAGAACACCATGCAGAGTTAAGTTATCAGATAACTTTTACCAAGGTCTCAGACTTTAATAAGCTTGTTATGGCTTGTTCACAGTCATTGTTAGGAAAGGCCAGGTGGTGAAAATTTCAAAGCTTTATAAATATTCAGAATCATCAAAACTTGTCCCAACAATTAGGAACCATGGCTCCTCTAAGCAGCTGACTGACACTCTGAAATTTAAAATACCTGATAGAAGGAGAAGGCTATAAGAACATGTTTTCAGGTAACCAGTTCCTCAGTTCATAATGTGACTAAGAAATTCAGTAAGAGCACAGATGTAATTTGTGGGGGACATGTATTCTGCACTTCTTCAAAAGGCAGTTTTGGTCCCCTGCCATTTTTACCATCCAAAAACAGTGTTAGACTATATTAAACGGACACGGGTCAAGCACTAGGATTCAGCATAAAACAGCCGCTCAAGCTGAAGCCTGTTTCCCTTTCTCATGGAAAGGGCTCTGCTGTTTCTTGCTAACAAGTGTGATTGGCCGTCCCCACTGTCACTCTATTTGGTTGTAAAGTCCGTGTTCACCTGAGACTTTAAATTCTTAACCTTGGCCGTTTGATTCTATTTCTGTTTGGAAGCATTGAATGAGGTGATTATGTTGAAATGTTAATAGTTAACCCTTATGTGGTCTTTAGGTCAAATTGACCAATGTTAACTGCTTATTTTTACTCAAAAACAAGGTACAATTTTATGTAAATTAGGTCTGTTGACTATACATTCCAAACATAAGTGTAAAATTGGTGGTAATGAATTGGAAAAAAGTTGACTAACAAGGTGAAACACAAAACTGGGTGATAATTTTGTTACATGCTTTGGAACCAGTCAAACCACAAAGAGAACACTGAACTTATCACTAACAATAGAAAACATTTCATTTCTAGAAAGGCAGCTTTTAGTAAAATTTAGCAGGATCCAGGGTGGTGGTGAACTATTCTACTGTGAAGTGAATCAGATACGTACATATAACCTTCATGAAAGAAAACCTTTCCTGCATACTCACCACTTATTGCATTTCTGAAGGCAATGTAGAAATGAAAATGCAATTATTGATCATGAGTAAAGGTATGTTAAAAAGGTGTAGAATTTCATGTGGAGAACACCTTTCCAACTGTTAAGCATGGGGGTGGATTGGAGATGCTTGGACTGAATTAAGCAATTCTGGAAGCAAACATCACATGGTTTGAAAAAAGAAGCAAGCATAACAAGCAACAACAGGATCCACAATGGACAACCTCAAGAGGTGCAAACTGAAGGTGTTCCCTTGACCTTTACAGTATACCAACCGAAACATCATTGAAAATCTGTGGATAGACTGTAGAGGAACAGTGCATACAAGATGGTCTAAGAATCTCACCAAACTTTTTATATTTATATCCTTTTTATGTTTTAAAACTTAGAATGATGGAAATAAAAAAAGTAATTTTGTTTAAAATATTAAAGAAATGTGTCATCTTTAACTTTATGCCTTTTGGAAATCAGGCCATCTTTTACTTGCTTAGCCATTCACAGTAATAAAAATGTAGACTGGGGTGCCTGTATATGGCCATTGCCTTTACTAAAGCAGCATTGAAGAATCTTTTTTAGGACTGTGAAGGTTCTTTAAACTTCACAGAAAACCTTTTGCAAAATTGATTCTTTAAAGAACATCTACAGAAATGTTCCTTGTGGATCATCTACAGCACTGCCCCGGCGAACCTACTCTGTCAATTGCTAAGTGTGTCCAGAGTTTTTGGCTCCTAGTTCTGGAAGGTCACAGCACATAGTTTACACAACTCATCAGCTCATGCTCTTCATGAGTTGAATCGGGTGCATCAGAGCAGGGAAAATCCAAAATTGTGTAGTGCTGTGACCTTTCAAAACTAGTAAAAGCATTTTAGGGATCAAGAACTGTCAGACTCACAGAAGGAGCATGGCTATATGGAGTTATCAGTCGACAGTAGACAGAATTTAAAACCCTCCAGCAATGCTGCTGTACCTGATATAGCCATACCAACACTATACAGACATAAAATATCTGGTCAGCAGTGGTTCTTAGGTGATGGTACTTCCATTTTGAAAGAAGTAGAGAGTGCCTTTTAAGCAACAAATGGGATATAGTCAATATACTGTACTCTAAAAAGCAACACAAAAGGGGTTTATTGTGATGAAATAAAAGAACCACTAGTCGATCCCCAAAGAACCAAAAGAAAAGGAGCTCAGTGAGTTTGTAATTTACAGAAAGGTCACATAGTGTAAAGGCTCAAAATGAATGTAAGTCTTCTTAATATAACTTCCAAATATTATACATGTTCCTTTAATTTTAACAAGGTTAATTGTACAATCCCTGTACAAAATTAACAGTAGTTTATTCACATTTTTAGCATTCTAGAGTTGGTGCTCCCGCTGGTGGTATATTAATGAAATTCCACAAAAACACTTTTATAAATGCACAATTTTATCCTAAAAACAAAACTAAACATACCTTAATGGGTTTATTTTTCAAATGTATATAGATTTAAGTCAATTTTTAAATATTTGTGAGAGGAGCTTAAATAAGCAGAGACACGTTTTTCAGAGCGAATCAGACAGCTGTGCTTTATTTTCTGTTCATATGATAATGGCATTGTAATTCTGGACATTCTATTGGTGGATTAGCGGCTGCGGAATGTGTGAAGACCTCAATCAAAGAAAAGAGTGCTCACCTGAACAAAGACTGAGTGTTCACACCTATATCATGAATATTCAATGTAGGGTTAGTCGCTGGAAAAACAGTGTCACCTCACAATCGTTAAGCTTTAGAAATAAAACCACATATGATTTTTTTTAAAACTGTAATGACCAGTGTGTAGGTAACACCTCCATTTATTCAGTTCTGAGCTCAAAAGTCTTGGCTAGAAATGTTTAGAGTATTTTTTCACAATAAATCCACACATCTGAAAATATTTTTTTGGAAAGTCAAAGTTTAGATCAGATTTAATCAAAATATAGTTTTATTACACTCTTACTGTTTTGACACTGTTGTTGCTGAGTCTGTGCTGAACAAAAACCTGTGTAAGACTTTGGAAAAAAAATTTAGATGGGTGTAATTTGTAAAAAGTCAGGGCATGTTACACTTAGACTCCAGAGGGCATTTGCCTTTTTGGAAAATAGCTTAAAATGTGTGGAAAGTTTGAACCCAGATATTCTACTCACTTGCATTTAGTTTTCAATAGATTGACACAAAATGTGTATCAATGAGGTTGAACTTAAAGGCCTTTACTCTTATGTCAATTAAGTTAACTGGAAATGATGGCAGCACAAGGACACATAATATACATACAATTACATTAATGAAAACAAATATTAAAATGATCACCAAATAAAAAGGTTTGACAGTAATTGTAAGTAGATAATAGGTTTCTATTAGACTGGCTGTGGAATTCTTTTATAAAGAAAGCTGAAGGAACATTTTTGTAGCATTATTTTCACATCAATTTTTCATGAGGCCCATTTGTAGCCACACCATTTACTCCATCACATGATGTTTCAAACAGAATTCTCTCTCAGAATCTCCTCTTTACTCTCCACCAATCCTATCTGTGTGATACTGAACTACATTTAAACAATAATGCTTTGAATTTAATTGAATTTCTTAAAACTTCTTGAATTTCATGTACTGATATACATTTGTACTGTAAGTGAACATGATTCAGAAATCATAAGGCATTTTAATTTTTTGATGTGTTAATGAGTGAAACTTCATATGCTGGAGGCTCTCAGAACAAGCTGAGCACTTCTGCTTGATGACAGGTGAAGGTGGTGGGGGTTAAAATATGACATTATTGCTTAATATTATTAGACACAATGACGATAAAAACCTCAGAAGACATTTAAGAGGTTGGTAAAAGACATTAGTTTGATTAATGTATTTAAATGGTGTTGAACGATTACGAATATAACCAGAAACATGATATTAGTCTCACAGGACCAGATGTTATTTGAAGAACATCAGGGAACAAGTATGAGAGATTGTGGGCTAAATGTGGGTGGGAACAACCTGAAATTTCTATACAAATTCAGCACCTTTTGAAGGTGAAGCTCAAAGTAGGGTTTTAAACCTGTCTGAAGCCCATTGACAGATGAAAAAATATATGAAAATATTTCCATACTTTCTCAGTACTATTTTCGCTAGCGGGCTTGTTTGTGTTATCGATTGAACTCCTGACTTAATAAAACACAGACGAGGAATTTAGGGAGGGTTTTATAGAGAATGTGCCCTTGTCTGCTAGGACTTTTAGCAGGATGTCTCTAAATTCAGCCTCAGACTCTCCACCCACACATAAACAGAGATATCTACAGTGGGTTAACATCTTAAACTGAACAGAGCCAGCTCCTTACATTCAGACATTGATCATGTTATCTTCTTAGACACATGCAAAGGGAGAAGTCATATAAAAGCTGAAATCAACTTATTTCTTAGAGTTGTTCATTTCTGTCTATTATGAGCTGCCAGTTATTGAATATAGTTGAAAGCCAGGTATTGAAAAATGTTGGGAAAAACATTGGAAATGTACTGTATAAACACTGAAGCACTGATTTTTGGGTGCAAGTTCCAAACCAATAGAAATGAGCAGTCAATTAGCAAAAAGGTAAAGGGTGACCTCTTGTGACACAAATCTGAGTACCTACCTGAGTCCTTTCAGTGCTGTAAATAACTACATGGCATCCTGTTTGCTTTTGTACCCAAATAATCATGAATAACTTTAGTACTAATGCAGATATGGTGACATTTTGATTAAATATACGTCAGACATGCATAATTGCAGTGTGGGTAGATGGGTGTTAATTTAAGTAATAAGCACAGCTGTCGGAGAAGAGGCCAGCGCCCATCCAGCCATCTTAGTCGGTTGCCTGCCGCTGCAGTGAGAGATTAAAACTCTCAGTTATCCTCGTGGACACAACATGGGATGTTAGTTATTTCACCCTGAGAATTGTCGATCCATTGATCCGTGCATAATATATCAATATGAGGGCTGGCGCACCGCCTACGCAGATCACGCACTGTGCGCGGGCCCCAAACATTAACGATGGCACCTCTGAAGTCTCCACTGCGCAAACTCCCCTCCGCGGACCAAACATATAACTAAGTCTTTTTTCACACAGGCATTCTTCAGCCCAACATTATGCATACAGGGGTTAGACAATGAAACTGAAACACCTGTCATTTTAGTGTGGGAGGTTTCATGGCTAAATTGGACCAGTCTGGTGGCCAATCTTCATTAATGCCACATTGCACCAGTAAGAGCAGAGTGTGAAGGTTCAATTAGCAGGTAAGAGCACAGTTTTGCTCAAAATATTGCAATGCACACAACATTATGGGTGACATAAGTTCAAAAGAGGACAAATTGTTGGTTCACGTCTTGCTGGCGCATCTGTGACCAAGACAGCAAGTCTTTGTGTCTAAATATTATTGAGTCACTTTGGGGTGTTTTGGAGGAGTGAGTCAGGAAACGGTTTCCTCCACCAGCATCACGTAGTGACCTGACCACTATCCTGCAAGAAGAATGGCTTAAAATCCCTCTGACCACTGTGCAGGACTTGTATATGTCATTCCCAAGATGAATTGATGCTGTACTGGCTGCAAAAGGAGGCCCTACACCTACTAATAAATTATTGTGGTCTAAAACCAGGTGTTTCAGTTTCATTGTCTAACCCCTATATATACAGTATATATACATAGCCCCACTCGTTATGGACCTCAATGTCCTGGGGAAGTGACACACAAAGCATTTGTGCATAGGGCACCCACATGCCTAGCACCGGTACTGATCGGTATCCTGTACAGGACGAAATGTTCATGATGTGAAAGTACTGGATAACAAACAAAATTCAGAAGACAAAAAATACACTGTTACTACTGCTGCATTCTGATTGGCTATCTGCACTTTCTTGTATACATATTTCCATGCATTATTTTGAATTGCACTTGAATGATTTGCTCATCCAGTTTTGCTGTCATAGTGAACAGCTGCACCTTCTCAGGAAAAAAAAATCTTGTTGATCTTTGTCCAAAATATAATTTGTCTTTATTGTCTTTTTCTCTTATTGACTAAACTTTTTCAAACTATTTGTTATTGTCACAGGCACAAACCTTCCTGAGTCACTGTGTGGACCATCATATGCTACTGTGTTTCCTGAGGCTTATTTGGTAGCTCAGTCTTTAAGATTGATTTTATATGTAATGCCAAAATAGCAGGCTTGTGATTGGTTATTCATTGAGTGAGTTGAGATTTTTTGATGAAGAAAGAAAGGAAGAAAGTAGTCTACCTCACTAGAGAAAACATCTTTAAGGAATTCTTGCACGCTCCACGTGTCTTGGCAGGTTTTTTTCTTGATGTTGTTGTTTGTGATTTGCCATTCAAAATGCACCCACTGCAGTTTAGAATTATGCTTAGTGTGAGAGATTTTGCATCATTCAAATGGCTTGACCAGAGAGCCTGCAATGTGTGTTTGACATTCTGTTTCTCAGAATCACACGCAATTCAACGCTGTCAGAGCTCCCTAATGAATTACGCAATTAATATTTGTGTGATAACATTTATATATTCAAATGAATCTCATTATTGCCCCTGCATTTTCCAGATTAATTTTGATTACCCTCGTTTAATGACAACATTACCATGGCTAATGAGATGGGATTAATTTGTGATGTTTGGAGCAATTTCCATTCTCCACAAATCCCAAAGCAGGGAGGATAGTGAGGATGATCTTTGATAGGGAGTAAAATGTCCTTTGAGTGACTGAGTCATATAATCTTATCAACAGTGTCCTATTCGACTTAACTTGTATGAAGAATGGATTTCTTCTTCTAATGGCAATGTGGGAATTATTTAAAAAGTCAAGCAGCTTCAAGAAGGGAGGAAAGTAGCAATGTAATGTCAAATAATCAGTAGAGTCTGGGTATATTTTTATGTCCAGCAAGGACATGTAATGTAATGATTAAAGGTATTTCATATTTCTTAAAGCACCACATTCCAGAGAAATTAGCATGTTTATGTATCTGGAGTCAGGACAGCAGGAGTGAAGTCAATTCAGCAGAAAAAAACATCTGGTATAATTATGTCCCCTCACTAAACATACTGAAGAACATAATTAGTTTAGGTTCAAGGAAAAGTCCTTTCCACTAAGACTCAGAAAAGCTTAATATTTTTAGATGTTTGCCTTGGTGTGTATATATTTCACTTTTTTACAGACTGAATTAAAATAATGGGAAACACTTTATTTGAAGCCAACCTACATATGGACATCACAACACAGTAAATAACATTTAAAATCATTATTTGAGTATTAATGAACACTTTATGTGAGTATTTGTAAGACGACAGAAGCCAAAGTACAATAAAACATGCAATTCTAGTGAAGCTAAGCAGGGGTGGGTCTGGTTAGTACTTGGATGGGAGACCTCCAAGGAAAGCTTGTGTGGCTGCTGAATGTGGCGTTGGAGGCACTCTTCATGTGTCCTGTGTGGATCCCAGTGCTCCAGTGCAGTCACTTGGACAATGTACTGCATAAATAGTGACGTCTTTCAGAACTAACCTGATACTCTGATGTCCTGGCTAAATTTCACACTCCTAATCATCCTGCAAAAAAAGTAAAAAATAAAATAAAATAATTGGAAGTGAACAGTCTTTAACCAATGTGCTTGCACACTCAAAAAATTTTGACCTCTGCAATTTAACCCATTCAGGGGGCAGCCATGGTAAGGATCTGGTCTTGTGACCAGAAGGTCGCTGGTTCGATCCCCAGACAGGACATGACTGAAGTGCCCTTGAGCAAGGCACCTAACCCCCTAACTGCTCCCCGGGCGCCGGTGGATAAAGGCTGCCCACCGCTTCGGGCACAAATTCTCACAGCCTAGTGTGTTCACTAGTGTGTGTGTGTGTGTGTGTGTGTTTCACTGCACGAATGGGTTAAATGTGGAGGTCAAATTCCATTGTGTGAAAAATCACATTGGCTAAATTGGTTGATCTTAATCTTGATCTTAATGAAACACACACTATGGGAAGTGAGCACATGTGCCTGAAGCAGTGAGTAGCCCTATACACAGCTCCCAGGCAGTAGTTGGGAGTTAGGTGTTTTGCTCAAGGATACTTCAGTTATGTCCTGACAGGGGAACAAACCAATGATCTTTCAGGCCATAGTTGCCTTTTTGTCATTAATCTTCCAATTCATCTGACCACAGTACACATATCTACTGCATGATGGTCCATCAGATGCTACCAGATGCCTCCAAGCCCAGAGAAGTCAATGTTGCTTCTGAACATGGCTAATATAAGGCTTCTTTTTTGTACTGTGAAGTTTTAAGTGGCATTTGTGAATATGACTCCATATTTCAGTGCTTGACAAAGGTTTTACCAAAGTAATCCCATGACCATATGTTTATATCAGTTATTGATGAATGACTGTTCTGTTTTGATCCCTCTGATTGAGGGATCAGAGATCACAGGTGTTCAGCTTAGGCTTGAGCCCTTGTCCTTTACACACTGACATTCCACCAGATGATCATTATAAAGAACATTGTTTTTAAACATTTCAATCATATTCTCACATATTTCTTGGCAAACTGGAGATCCTCTGCTCATCTTTGCTCCTCAAAGATTAATATTTTGACCCTGAAATGCAGGATTAGATGTATAATAATAAATGAAACTAAGTTGACCTGTCAGAACATTAAATATTTGGGTTCATACTGTCTGCAAGGCACAGTTCCTTTGGTTGTATCAATCTGTCTTGCCATTATTTTCCTCTTTCACCTTCAAATGTTCCATGTATAACTGTATCTTCAAGTAAACTGGTCCATGATGTGTCCAAAATAAGAGCTTCAGTTTGGTTATCTGGGCTTTGAGTGAAAGCTGATCTGGTCAAGGTCCAACTTGTTTGTTTCTTTGCCATCCAAGGTACTCTCAGCAAAAGTTCAAAGTAAGCAATATTTTATATTACTTAAGTTCAAATAGATGCCTGCTACCTATATTTATTTTACAAAACAGAGCTAGAGAGAATTTGTTCATACTGTACATATAGTATATATCTAGTAACTGTATCTTGTAGAGCTCCCATCTAATACATTTATTCATTCTCATTATATACACACTATAGCTAAGCATAGGATGCATCAGAGATGAACAAATGGAAATATTTAAGCAGTGGTCCAGGTACACTTGGGCCAAAATGGGAGGTGTAGATGTGCACGGGTTCATCACAACCACTCTCACAGCGTCTTATCTACTTGTGCTGTTTGTATAATGGAGATTGTGTAAAGGAGAGCAGCAGGGCCATGAGCAGAGAAGCTCCCAGGACTGCTCTCATCACCGAGTGCACACAAACCTTAAATGGGCTGCTGGAAACCTTGGAGAGCAATTTTGTGCAGTGCTCTAGAAGGTAAGTGGCTCCTGCAGAAGTACAAAATGGGATATACTGCATATCTCTGCAGTGCAGCACAAAGTGCCTATGCTACATAGTTTGTTAGACACTTAAAAACGCCACAGAGTGGTCCATCATAAAGCAAATAGATGGCACTATTTTTCTTGCTTTTTATGACTCTATCTATTTCCATACTCTAATTTAAGTGTACACAGTTTCAAAGGTTTTTTCTCATATGTACCTAATATATAGATGTTTGAAATGAATGTCTTCCTTGCAGAGCTCCTACATTATCATACAAAAAAGCTACTGCACAGGCACATTTCCTGCCCCCCAGGATACAAACAGTGTAAATGTACCCTTAAAGGTACAACATGGTCCTTAAGGCATAATTATGTAGCTTCAAGATAAATTATATTCACATTTCCAGGAGAACAGAGCAGATTTGCATCTTTTCACAGTAAAATAAATGTAAAAGTCTGGAGTGAGGCGTGAGTGGGTGGAGTCAAAGCTTCAAGCAAATTAACTGCAAAATAATTTGATTACAGTGTTGTTAAAGAAAGACATGATGCCACAATCAATAATGACTTCTCAGCTTGGTTCTTTGTCAGGAACATAAGAACTCAAACTGGAGAGTAGAGGAGGATGAACCTTTCAACATTCCACTATCATCCCAGTTCCCCAGAAACCCTTCATCACAGGACTGAGTGACTACAGGCCAATCACTCTGATGTCTGTGGTCATGAGTGCCTTTGAACAGTTTTGAACACCTGAAGGATGTCACAGGCCATCTGCTTGAACCCATTTACAGTTTGTCAAGCAGGCAAACAGGTCAGTGGCTGATGATGGCACCATAGGACTGCACTACGTCCTACGTCAGTTAGAACACCCAGGTACACAAAGAATTCTGTTCCTCAAATTCAGCCCAGTGTTCAACATCATCATCCCGGAAATCTTTCTCGAAGCACATTAAGCTGCCCTGTCACACTGGTATAGCTTAACAACACAACGTGCTGACATCACTCCCACAGCTTGGATGGAAAACAAGAAGTAATTTATGGAGTAATTTCACTTTTGCTGCCACAAAAAACAAAACGGAGTGCAAAGTTTGTGCACTGAAAATAACTGGGAAAAACATGACAAACCTCAAGAGCCACTTGAGTTCTCACCACCACAAGCTTTACAAAAAGGTAAGCTAATGTAACCAATGTAGCTAGCTAGCTAGCTAGCTACTAGATGTTAACTAGCTAGCTAATGGCAGTGAATATGTATATTGTTTGATATGTTGATAATTTTTTAATGTCTAAAGAAGATATGTGCAATCCGTTATCATTATCTTAGGTGTTTAGGTTAAATAGATCACAAACACATCTAACTGGAGCTGTGAGACATACATACAGCCTTTGTTGCACCTAAAAATATCAAAAAAATAATTTAAAGTAGTATAACTAAAATACAACTAAAATTAGAAACAAATTAAAAAATTTAATTGACTATAACTAGACTAAAATGTTTTCAGTTTTTTGTCAACTAAAACTAGACTAAAACTAACAATAACTAAATGACTAAAATGTGACTAAAACTAATATACATTTTAGTCAGAAGACCAAAACTAAATCAAAATCCTGTCAAAACATTGATTTCTTGACACCTGAAATAGGAGCCCAACATCCTCAAAAAGGCCAAGTAGAGGATGTACTTTCTGGGTTTGACTCAAGAGCTCATACCACAGTTATTGAATCCATTCTGTGCACATCCATTATAGTCTTGTTCAGAGGAGCCACATAACATGATGAAAACAGACTGTAGTGAAGAGTGAAGACAGCTGAAAAATATTTGGGGAACTAGCAAACAGGTAGGGGAAATCATTACAGATTCCTTACACCCTGGTCACAACCTTATTCAACTCTTCCCCTCTGGCAGGTACTATAGAAGCCTGTACACCAACACTACCACACATAGTAGAAGTTTGTACTCTCAGGCCATCATCCTCATGAACATCTGACACTAATATCATTTGCTAGACCACAGCTACTCCTAGTTTCCTCTGATAGAAACTACACTCAACCTACCACTGTACAGCACAACTCATTCCCAAACTTCTTATGCACTGCTGCTGTTTGCTGTTTTGCACTGCCATGCATATTTCTTGCCTGTAATCTGTATGTTACTTGTGTATTATATAAATAAAAGAGTCA